>JASDQU011401449.1:20120-35041 GCA_032191745.1 Picea mariana | reverse complement strand
TCCCCAACATTCAAACACAGTTATAATGACACTTTCTTAAAAGAGTTTGATGAAGAAGAGTGCGCACAAGGTGTAAAGAATTACCCTGACTTGATCAAGAACTAGTGGACACGACCTGCGAATTCAGAGTAGACACCCATGACATATATGCCACTACATCATTAAACGCTCATATGATTTATGTGGCCATGATGCTATGTAGAATTTTTGGGAAAGAAAACTCTGCTCACTTCCTGTTATCATGGTTACCGATCATGCATGAAGCTGCAGAGGATTTTTCTTTCAATTGGGCCAAGATATTACCAGACAGTTTGGCCAAGGAAATCACAAAATATCAGTCATTGAAAGCCAAAGGACGACCTGCCCCATTTTACATGTCAACATACCTTATGGATGCCATTTTTTTTATGATGCCATTTCCTTTGATGGGCTGGAGCTGGACTCCGAACAACGTTGAACCAATACAATTCTATCATTCCAAGCTGTGGGAGGATAAAGTAAAGGATTTATTCTATGAAATTTGCAACTATGTGGTGGTGCCAATGCATATCACTATATACAGTTGCCCACCTCCCAGGATTTCAGACCATATAGTGGCCAACCTGGGAAAAATAGTGGATTGGTACATTGAGGAATACTTCTCTTACATCAGGGTTTTTGGATGTTCCGTTCCTCCGTATGACTTACCATTGTTTCTACCAGATCGATTGGTGTGCCGATAAGTAGCACATCAAACAATGCTAGGAGGAATCAGTAAAGAGCTAAATGCAGTGCAAAAAAAAGTGTCGCTCACCTTTCCTTTGCAGGTTGGTACTTTCTCACTGTCATATTTCGACCACTCAAAGGTAGAGGCTGAGGCCCTAAAGGACATTAAGCTTGTAAACATTGAATTCAAGAAACACTATCCCCAAAATATTGTGGTAAATCACATAGCTCTTTACAATCTAAAGATGTACGAGCATGAGGATTCCCCACAAGATGAAATATTCCAAGGAGAAAGATCTTATCGGGAAGTGTTGAGCCGAGTCTAGACTCTGGCTCCAGATAAATTAGCCTAGTTCTATAATTTTCAGAGACACCGAAGAAATAGTCTGCCGAAAGTCTTATAGGGAGAATTCTCGACATCTCCAGCCACACAAGAAGTTGGGACCCAGAATTTAGAAATAGGAAGTTCTAGTGGACAAGAGATTCGGGAAAATTTGGTTTAAAATAGAGGTTTTGACACAGCAAGAAAATACTGCACCATCAAATCAACCTGATGATCAAACAAAAACTCAAGTTGAATTTTTGATCAAAAGGGGACAGGATGCATCGCTGTCTACACCAGAAAATCCAACTACTCATACATCAAGGCAACCATAGACCACCCAAATAGGTGACCCTATTATGTCTTTGACCCCTTTACAGACCAGTCAGGGTAACCCAAATGCTGAAGTATTGTTTATAGAAGATCTTACTCCTATTTTGGTCGAAGATATGCCCCCTTACGACTTCTTCTTTAGAAAGAAGAGGAGGGATATAGTAAAAAGATAAACACACCAAAAGGAGGGTGCAACTGTCAAGAGGCACATAGTTCTATGTGATGGACAGGCCTTAGAGGAGGCAAAATTTGCTATGGAAGTGGCAGGCTCATTGGGAGATTTTTCCACAACAAATCAATATTCAGTTGGGAATATGAAAGAACAATTGAAGCAAATGGACCTAATGGTAAGACAGTTGCAACACCAAATGAAGACAATGGAACAGAGTGTAAGAAATGAGATGAATAGGGGTTTTGAGTAGATTAGAGCCTGTGACAGAGAATAAATTGAACAACTCAAAATCAGTCTTGATGAAATGCATAAAAATGCAGAGGTAAGTAGAGAACTGGCCATTCAACAGGGAGAGTTGGTCGAACAACTATGGGCTAAGATAAACTTGACTGAGAACACAACAATGGATATGGCATTTTTCCAAGCACAGGCATTGGAGGTGCACGAGAAGATAGAATCAACACAACAAAGCCTTTTTACTAAAATAAAAGCTGTCCAAAACCGTTATCGGATGGTAGACCATTCTTTAAATAAAATTTACTTAAAAGAGAGAGAGAGGCCATTGTATCTTGAGATACTTTCCAGGAGGCATTTCTGTCATCAACAAAAGATGAAGTAGCTAAGGTCTCTATATTGTCTGTTTTGGAGAAAACTTGAGGTGATATAATACTGAAAACCTGGGAGGCCAATTTAGTTGAAAGTAAAAAGATAGCCTGGGAAGTGAAGAAAGCTTGTGAAGAAGCATGTTCCTCACTCGACAAAGAGTCACTATACATTGAAAGAGATACTATCTCTGAAGCCCTGGAGAAAATTGATCTAGCGAAGAATCAACTTGATTCCAAGACAAGCATGGAATAATCCCAGGCCGAAATCCTGCAATTGAAATGAATTGACTTTATCCAGATTAATAAGTGGATAGTCAATGCTAGTCTACAGCTACAAACTATATCTTTAGAAGCTAGAAGGATGGAATATAGGCTGCCTCACATAGAAAATAAGTTATATACTTTCGAGGATAATGACACTAAAGAGCCTTCCAGGATAATGTTGCAGTTCGTAGGCAGATGTGTTCAGTGTGTCAGGCAAGGGAAAGCCAACACGTTTGGAAACAAATGAGACAACATACCATTTACATAGGTCATGATTAAAGGCTAGCTGTTTCTGAGCTGGAGGACAAGAAGAAGAAATGTCTCTGCCAACAGGCGAAGAGACAGAGAAAATGCGAATGAAACTCTTAAAATTTTACATATTGTAATATTTACTATTTTTGAATTATGATAACTCAAACCACTTAGGGTTGAGATCATTTTTGTATAAATACATAGTTTGAAAATTTAATACGTGCTGCTTCTTGCCGGATGTAATAGGAAAAGCTCTCATTTTGTGAGAATTAATACAAGTGTAGACGAAGATTCCAATTTTTGTGTAGTTTGAGTTATGTTTTTCTCATGTATCTCATATTTCTAGTTTATTTATGTCATTCCTTGATAAGTGAGTGGTTGCAATTTAGTACTACTTCTACTGTGGTCACATTTTATCGGTTGTTTGATAAGCAAACCTTTTTTCCTCTGTATTTTCTATAAGTAAATACAAGACCCGTGAGCTACTTGGATTACTGTATCTCATATCCTTTCAATGGTGCATTCTTTATTTTCTTCCATTGTGAACAAGGTAAGATTCATCTTGCATTGATGCCTCATTTTGTTTAACAATTTTGTAAGTTTCCCTCATATCACTTGATTCTATAAATCGACTCAGACGATAAATTACGACCTCTGTCCCATTCTGTCATTATTTTCATTTGAGGATTAATTCTCATATAACTAAAGGAAGAAAAAGCACCTTTCAAAAACTTTCTTTTATATTCATGATGCCTTGACATTACCCTTCGAGCCTTAAGAGTAATCTCAGGAACACCATCTTTTTGTCGTCGTTGCCGGGAACGGGGAAATGAAGTTAGTTTTCCCTGGGAGAATGACATGGTAAGTTTCTCTCTTTGATAGTGAACAAAGATTGAATACATTTATAAGGCTAAATTTTATCTTTCACTTGACGACTCCACTATAGATAAACTGACATTCGGTAGAAAGAATACTAGGAAGAACCCAAATGATCAATAGACTACGCCTATATCCGATCTTGAAAAGCTATTAAAACCAAGGGGATACCTCAAGCAAACTGTTGCATCTACAAGTAAGGTTTACCAACCCAAAACTGTGCAAACTAATTCTAAGGTTCCATTTGAACAATAAATCTCACAAGAAGGTTACACGCAAAGCCACTTCAGAGATACATCAATTGAGAAGCTTGCAGCTGAAACCATAAAGCCCAAGCTGGTTTTACCTAAGATAAAAGCTGAGACTGATTCGACTTCCCCCTTTACTAGTAAAGGTAAAATATCCCTTTCGATACTTGCTTTTATTGATATTCCGCTGGTCCCCGAAGTTAAGGTTTTAGTTCCCCGAAACTCCGAGGACTATATCTCATAGCCTGATTCAACTCCTATTGGTTCTCCTATTTATATATTCTGTAAATCCGAAGAACCCAATCCTCATTTCCATTTTCCCCCCTTTTCATATTTTTTGTCTCCTAACGGCCAGTTTTCAGAACCTCTTTTACCTCATCCTGAGGTAGTAGAAGGGTCCCTAGCATTTTACAAAAACCATCTCTTTAAATCCCAAAGTTCATCCCCTCGACATCAAATGGCTGCTGTTGGAGGAGGTGGAACCGGAGGCAGTGCAGAAGGAGGCGGTCAAGGACCACCACCTCTGCCCCCTAGTATTTTTGCCAAAGTGGCGGCTAAATATGCTCCTTTATTCCTTCCCCCTGTGCTTCATGATTTACCATAAAATTATATGAATAACTTACCGAAATTCATGAGAGAGGGAGATTTAATTTCCACAGAGCACATAAATGTTTTTGACCAATTCGTTGATATCCTCGGCATTGAGCATGAGAATGTTTACTCAAGACTTCTGGTGCAAAATTTTGAAGGTCAAGTAAGACTTGTTAGAAAAACAGGACCACAGAGCAATAAAATAAAACAAATGCATAAACAAAACACATAAGATACACAATACAATAGAGACACATATTTACGTGGTTCACCCAGTGTGGGCTACGTCTACTAAAGAAATTGCCAGGTCCTTCCTTTATTATTATCCAACAAATGAAGGGATACAAACTACAACAAAACTTGGTGTAACTTCCTCTTCTTTCTCTCAAAGTCTCCTCTCACAGAATACAATACTCGCCATAATGCATAGCCACAATACATTTCCCTCATAACAGAGGGTTTCCTTCTAGGGAAAAAAACCCTAACATAATTTCTACCGTTAGATCTGCAACCTTATAATGAACGATCCAGATTTACAATGAAATTACAATATACATTTACAAGGCAATTTTTCCTTCGGGGGCTTTGCCCCCGAACCCCCATCGAGGGACAAGACCCCGAAGCCCCACTGGGGGCCCGCTTTCCCCCGAACCCCCCAGTCGGAGAGATACCCCCCCCCGACCCCTCAGAGGGGGTACCCCCCCTTTGCACTCCCTCGCATGGAAGAGTGTACATACTTCTGGGGTGTAAAAGTCTTCATGGGGTATAAAAATGGCTGAAAGCAAGGACCTCTAAATTAGGAACATAATCAGGCTCCACAACCAACAAGACTCTGGTTTCGAGGGCTCCTGGTAGGTTCTACAACGTCTTATGATGTGCTAGAAAACGCCTTTTTAAGGGAGCGGGGAGAAAAGAAAGATCACTTGTATTATCTGACAGAGTTTGGGGCTCTGAGGAAAAAGACTTCCAAGTCAGTCCTAGAATTCACCCAGAGGTTTAATAAACTCTATCATAAGATCCCAGCATAAGTCAAACCTTCATAGCCCGCAGCTAAGGTGACTTTCGTAGGGGCTTTCGAGCCTGAATTTTCCCTACTTTTGAGGGAAAAGAGATTTGCTGATCTCACAAGAATGCAAGATGACACCATCAAAATCGAGCTGAACCTGATGGCATCGGGTAAACTAAAATAAAAGGTCAAGACTTGAACCAAAGAAACTAAACACTTCAGGGAACAAGCTGGAAATTCCGGATCTTGGAGGTCCTCGGAGGAAAAAATGGATGACATGGCTAAGATAATCAAAGAGTTATCAAACAAAATCTCTTGAATGGAACTGGACCAAGATAAACCTGGTCCTTTTCTAGGAGAGATTCAAAAGGAATCCCAATCCCTAGATCCAATAGAGACCAGTAAAAAATGAGGATTAGAAAATCAAAAACCCTTTTAAAACATAAAACTTCATGCAAAGTGATGACATGCAAGATTATGAAGGGTTAGATGAAGATATAAAAAATCTCAGTGATGACGAGTGAGAACCTCACCTAACCAAACAGGATTATAAAATATATTTAGACCAATAACCTCTATTCGGAAACGAGGAAAGCATACATAATCTGGGAGAGTCTGATTATCAAGGAATCACTGACTTTATAATGGCCGAGCTTCAGTAGAAATATCATTTAAGGCCTAGAGATAAAAATTATACAACTGTTTCACCTAAGAATTGCTTGTCAAGAAGTAAAATGAATGAGGCAGCTCAACCATCCATTGAAACGCACGCTGCCAAAACAAAAACGGTTGAAACGAAATTTGCCAAAACAAAGACAGCCAAAACAAAATCAACACAGACTAACATGCCAGAAAAAAGAGAAACAAAAATCCCAAGTAGAGAAGCCGAAAAGACAATCGAAAGTTTCAATTTGGAAAGCGAAATTAATAAAATCAAAATTCTTGTACCTCTAGTTGAACTGGCGAAAAATCTGATGTACAGAAAACAAATTGCCAAGATGATAAATTTATCAGATGCCGAAAGTCATGCAGATGCTATTAATTTAGAAGATCATAGACCCACTATAATTTTTTTTCCCCATATCGAAAATGCTAAAGACCCTGTTGCTCCTTTTTATATTAAGTTGACTGTGCATGATCACCTACTCCATAACTGTATGTTGGATTTTGGAGCCTCCCACAACTTAATGCCAAAAGTTATTATGAAAAAGGTGGGCCTTGAGGTTACTAGGCCATATCGAGATCTGTATTATTTTTATTTAAGAAAAGTTAATTGTCTTGGTATGATAAAATATTTGGTGGTTAATCTTGCACAGATCCCTGTGAAGAGTATTCTTATGGATGTAGTCATTGTTGATGTCCCTGCAAAGTATGACATGTTTTTATCTAGGTCTTGGGGCGCTAAACTTAGAGGATCACTTCAATTGGACATGATGTATGCTACGATCCCAATCTTCGGCGGACAGGTCACCTATTTATACAAAGAGACAATATTGGCATATACTGTAAGTGACCCACATAACCCAAATAATTACTCGATATATGTCATCGATCAAGATTTAGGAAACTATATATTATCAATTGATTATGGTTTCGATGAATGTATAGAAGAAAGTTGTACAAAAGAAGAAAACAAAAAAATAGAAAAAACAAAAATGTAAACAATGTAGGAGTTTGGAAAATGTTTTTTGATGGTGCTTCGTCCTGGGAAGGAGTAGGAGCCAGAGTGTTGTTTGTGGCACCCAGAAATGAATTCATTATTCCTTTCTCATATAGATTGCAGTGGGACATTGAGTATACCAATACCGTATGCGAGTATGAAGCTCTGGTCTTAGGATTAGAAGCTGCCAGGAAGTTGAAAATTGAAAATTTAATAGTCTACGGTGATGGATAACTAATTGTAAAACAGATAAGACAATAATATCAAGCCAAGCATCAAAGGATAAGGTTGTACAAGAACTGTACCCGAGATTTGATAGAAAATGTTTTCTCATTGTTTAATATCCACCATATTCCCAGGGTAGAAAATCAACAAGCTGACTCCCTAGTGAAAGTGACCGCTACTTTTATGCCACCTACTGTCTTGAAACTAAAGTATCACATAGAGATGAGGCACATGCCTTCAATAACAAATAATGTTCAACACTGGAAGGTCTTTGAAGATGATGAGCATATCAAGCAATTTCTAGAAATGGTGGATGAATTTTCTGAAACACACATTGATCAGGAAAATCAGAATGACCCTACTTGGATTATGCATGAAGATGAAGATCCCCAGAAGTTCCAGAATAAGATCGCTAACCACCGCAGGTTGGTGCTTAAAAAAAATCAAATTCCTATGGGTCTGATTCCATTAGAAAGATTATTTGATCAGGACGATATACCCCTAAAGTATACCTTGAAACCTCAGCCTGAAGAGGTTGAAGATTGTGATATAGGCACTAAGGAAAACCCTAAGCTGGTCAAAATATCTAAATACCTTCCACCTGAAATGAAAAGTAAATATGATGAGTTACTGAAACAATACAAATATGTCTTCACTTGGTCTTACAACGAGATAAAAACTTACGATACCATTGTCATCGAGCATAAAATCCCTTTGAAATCGGGCATCAAACCTTTTAGGCAGGAACTCAGACAGATAAATCCTGTACTCCTGCATGTGATAGAAAGAGAGGTAAAAAATCTCCTTGATGAAAATATCATTGTTCCACTCAGGTATTCTGAGTGGGTGGCTAACTTAGTTCCAGTCAGGAAAAAGAATGGTGAAATCAGACTTTGCATGGATTTGAGGAACCTAAACAGATCATCCCTTAAAGACAATTATCCGCTCCCTAAAATGGATCACGTTCTGGAAAAAGTGGTTGGGGATAACCAAATGTCTATGATTTATGGATTTTCAGGTTACAATCAAATTGTGGTCCATGAAGATGAAAAAGAGAAAACCACATTTACCACTCCATGGGGTACTTTCATGTACGATAAAATGCCATTCGGTCTGATGAACGCAGGGGCCACCTTTCAACGAGCAATGGACATAGCCTTTGTTGGTGAGAGAGATAAGTTTTTCGTTATCTATCTCGATGATTTAACTGTTTTTTCTAACTCAGATGCAAAGCACTTGGTACAACTCAAACAAACATTTGAGAAGTGCAGAAAATTCGGTTTGTCACTCAACCCGAAGAAATCCCGTTTTGCAATGCAAGAAGATAAAATATTAGGCCATATAGTATCTAGGGAAGGGATCAAAATCGATCCAAAAAGGGTTGAAGCTATAGATACAATCAATATTCCTAGAAACAGAAAGGAAATTCAGTCTTTTTTAGGGAAAATAATTTTTTTAAGAAAATTTATTCCAAATTTCGCTGAAATTGTTGTGGGCTTAACAACCAGTTGGTAAGATCCCCCCGGGGAGGTAATCCTCCGTAAATTTTGTGTGTTGTTCGACCCTTATCTGACATAGGGTACCTGCAAAATAACCCCCTGCAGGTAACCTATGTGGTACCTAAGTCAAGAAACTAAGAAACCAGGATATAAATGATGCATAGACAAACAGTCGTAAGTTATATCTACAGTATGGGCAGGGTAACAAAGCCAAAAACCTATAAAGCATCGCCTCTCACAGAGGTAAAGGTACTAGCAAGATCCCCATATATGAATAGATCCCCAGAAATATATTTGATGCTAAGAAGGTATTGAGGGGATATCCCTTCAACCAACCTCACGCGACCTCGTGCTTAACTCCGTTGTAAGTAGAGCCTCCTGGTATTACAAATTATACAATGGATTTCTCCACTCCCTTATTCAGACACATATGATGATTTAATATCCTTGGAGAAGTTTACTCACAAAATCCTATTCCAAGGCTCTAAATCCTAAGTTAGTTTGTGCACCCTAGAACATAAAATCGTTACTAATCAATTTTAAATTATAAGCATTAATTTTAGTGGCCTTGCTTACTCAAAAAGGTGTGGTCATGAAACTAATGATGTTATGACTCAACAAGTAAAATAAATGAATATGAACACAATGCAAAGTCCTAAATTCAATTCCCAATAAATGATATGCTTTTCAAAATGCAATTTTCAATTTAGTAGTTCTGCAATTCTAAATAAGATGCAAACTTTCTTTACATGTACTAAGATCAATGATAAAGACCATACATTCATGTTAGAATTTATCCATTGGTGAACCATACATTAATGTTAGAATTTCAACCTTGGTGAACCATAAATCTACACTTACAGATCCATAATATCTAGAGGACATAATCAAAATATTATACATACCTAAATGGTGATTTCTCAATTTAGCAATCGAACATGCAACAAAAAAATTGAGGTGGTGCTCAACATCATGCATCATACAAGGCGAATAAAAATATTGTTGTAAATTTGCAACTTTATTTGATGTGACAAAATTCCCAACCGTCTTCCAGAAATGAGATTGCCAAATCAACAAATCCCTAGGTTCACTTGCAAGTGAGCACATCATATCAAGTCAATACAAAAGATCTTTATTCATATGAAAATCAACCGAATTAATAATAATTCTTGTGTAGGTATTGTGGCATCCTTATTGAATGGTTGCATAAACTTTCACAAAATTTATGTGTGTATTGTAAAACTCTTGCTAGTGTTATATATCACACCTTTTTGTGTTAAGAACCACTGTGAATGATATTGGTGGTCGACTCGAATAGTAGTCTACATTTTTATCTCTTCAATGTAAATGTTTGACAACCAATTGGAATTGCTATAATAAATTCCATTTCATATGTGGTGTGTTCTCAATTTTTCTTAGGTATGTAGTGGCTTATGGTTAGATTGAATAACAATTTATTTTCCCTATACATAGTGTCTCCACTAGTGAACTACTTAAGCAATGGATCACATATCTCTATCATAACTTCAAAACTTGTGGATTGTGTCATTGAATGTCTCTAAGTAAAACACAATGGAATGACATTGTTGTGTCAGAAAAATACCTATCCAATAGCCATATGCATCATCTTTTATATCAAAAGTATGAGCAACATATAGTAGTGTAAGCATAGGTGTAGTGCATAGCTTCAACATTTTCACTTATTAAAAAACATGATGTTGCACCTTGGTCTAGATGATGAAGCCTTGTTTCCTCAAATTCCCTCTTAAGATTAACACCATAGGGTTGAACTAGTGAAGTAAAGAGAGGTGAGAGGAAACAACTATTATGAGGGACGGTGAAATTTGGAAATGCTAGCCTACAACTAGTGAGGGAATTAGAGGTGGATATATCGTGAGGTGACATGAAGTGATGATGTTAAAAGGAACCATCAAAGGCATTGATGATGGCGAGGTGATATTATCAATATTTTGAAAAGGAACCATTGAAGGAACTAATATTAATTGTAAGGTGGCATTAGTGAGGTCATGTGCCATTGATTCTATATGAAAGGCATCGTTGAAGGCATGAGGTGAATATGTTAGCATGGGGATGGAAAAGGAACCATCATTTTCTTATGGATATGGTGAACCATACATTCATTTTAGAATTTATCCATTGGTGAAACATAAACCTACACTGACAGATCCATAATATCTAGAGGACATAATCAAAATATTATACATACATAAATGGTGATTTTTCAATTTAGCAATTGAACATGCAGAATGGCCTCAAATGGTGGATGTCTTCCTCAAAACAAGCTCCAAGAAAGTGGATCCATGAAATAAGGCATCAAATTATATATGAAGAACACATGTGAAATGACTTCAATGATAAACTAAATCCAATTTGGGGCAAGTAGAGGAAAACACCAAGTTGAAAAGGAGGATAACATTTTTGGAGTCTACATTTATTCCTAAACCATTGTTTATGTAACCATTGGCCATTAGGACACCATATGAACAACTTGAAGACAATCCCAAGACAATTTCCACAGAAAAATGAGCCCAAGGGTTATTGTAGGGGGTTAGGGAGACAATTGCAACCAAAATTGAAAAAATATTGAAGTTGTTGATGGATCTATGGGAATTGATTAGAAAATCCTTTGTCCTTGACACTAAAATTATTTATTTGACCAACTCTTTGAATCAATGATTTACAAAATTCTCTAAAAAGGAGATAAAATGATGGCTTAGTGATTTGGTTATTGAGAATTCTCGGATTGATTGATTGATTCAAGAGAAACACATGTAATTAAACAAAGTCCATAACGGAATATTTTCCTTAAGCGTGAAATAGGAGGTCCCAATGGGTTACATCAAGACTTGGGTTGATAAAGCATTGGAAAATATATCTAAGGCCCTATAATATTTAGTTAATAAGACAGTTAGTTTTTAAGAACCTTTCCAATGGCATGAGAGAGTATAAAATCATGGATTTCAAATAAGAACAGGCTCACTTCCAAATTTTCAAGTCTTCCCCAATTTTGTAAGTTTGCTCACTATAACTTCCCCTTCCATATTTTCCTCCTTGTTGTTATTTGTCATTAGATTATTTTACAAATTAGTTTGCTTCTTGTTTTCTTCTAGGAATTTCCTATATTATTTTAGGTTGGTGGAGTCCCATCACAACTCCTTTGAGAGAAAACATGACCATTGTATTTAAGTTTTTTTCATTGAAATTTGTAGAGGTTGCCTCATCCCTTTAGCCCATTAATGATAGAAACCCTAGTGCTCAATTTACCCCATTAATGACCATATTGACATGGTTTTCACTCTTATTACGACCAAACATACAATTTTTATCAATATCTAGGGTCTTATCACTATTTTGTTCCATCTCATAATGCAACCTCGGGCTGCTAAATATCTTGCCATGATTTTTTATAGCTTATGGTTTCACTTTCCATAGAGGGCATGGTCAAACGGTTGAGGGATAAACCATCGTGTCAAATGGTCAATTATTTAAGTGGGTGTATGAAGGATGGAAATATTCTTTTGTGCCTCCCCCAACTAGGAAATATGGACTAATGGATTATGCAGTTGATGACTCGGTAGCAAGGAGAAATGCACATATGTCATGCCAACATGATACCAATAGGGAGAAATGCACATCTATGATACCAACATGAAATGCAATTGATGACTCAACAACAGGGAGAAAAACTTACCGATTTTTGCGATATTACTCAAGCTAGGGATACTCTTTTGCTCGAGCTAGGGATCCTCTATATCCAATGTCGCTTGAGCTAGGGATGACAGAATCCTCTGTCTCCAATGTCCCTCGATCTAGGGTTGACAGTATCCTCTATCTCCAATGTCGCTCAAGCTAGGGATGACCGCGGTCTCCTATGTCCCCAATGTTGCTCGAGCTAGGGTTGACAGTCCCCTCTGTCTCCTAGTTTGTCTCTCCTATCAAGATATTTTTTAAGAGAAGAGTGTATAGGGTCTCTCCTATGGGATATGTTCTACACGAAGAAGGTCTCCTCTGTCTCCAATGTTTCTCGAGTTAGGGCTAACCGTCCCCTTTGTCTCCTAGTTTGTCTCTCCTATCAGGATATGTTTGAGGCGAAGAGTGTCTAGGGTAGCTTCTATTGGGATATGTTCTGTGCGAAGACTATCAAGAAGAGATAGCTCTATCTCCACATGGTGATCAAGACTTAACAATGGGTGCAGGGATAGTTTTTAATTTGGTTATATAAATCATGGGTTGTTGAAAGTAGTTTTATATTGATTTAAAATTTCTCTACTAAAGCCATGGTTTATTGATCCATTTCCCAATTTTATTTTCAACTATTTAGACCACCTCCAAAAGTTATTTAGTATAATTACATAAATAAAAGGGTATACGTAAACATATGAAAACTTTTCTTGGACAAATCCAAGACCACCTTTGTCCTTCAATCTATCTAGGAGGTAGACACCAACTATATCCATAGAAGTTTTTGGCCCATTGATTGTTGGACCAATATGTGATGCAAAAATTCAAAAGTATCTCCATGGTGTCTAGTAATATTTCTCTTCAATAATTTGGCGGGGGGGAGAATGATTTATCCAAAAACTGATCATTAAATGGCTTTCCAACAATACTAGACTTGGGTACTCAAATTCTTTTGATGAAGCCTTCGAGCACCTTAATATATAAAAGTATCCTAGTTATTGCACAACAATCACATATAGGGTTAGGTTCAAGGGAAAACCCTATATAAAGTATGAAAATATGCCTATGTGTTCATACATACATCTATTAATGGAGAGACACGAAAAAAACATCATTAAATAAAGATTTAACAACACTAAAAAAGAAGATCCAAACTCTAAGGACTTCAACATGGCCATAATAAAATTCCACTCATTAGACACCTTTTGATGGAAGTGTTTGTAATATGAGTACTACCTAGTCCCCACTAGTATATTTATATTCTAGTGACATACAAGAAGAAAATGAAGTTTACTTATCTACCCAAGAAAACAAGAAATTAATCTAGGGATTTGAGAGAGAAAAGTGAATAGGAAAACCCCCAAACTTGTGCTCCTTGATGGATCATCCAAACATAAATTTTAACTAGAGTATCATAAGGATGAGGAATAGCTCCAAGTGATTTGAACAGAAGACAAGAAAAAACACCTTCTCTACTTTGCCATTGAAAAACCCTAGATATATATTTCTAAAACAAGATGGAAATTTTTTTGAGCTATTTGATTGATTCAATGAGACCAAAGCATGAAGCCTTGTTTCCTCAAATTCCCTCTTAATATTAACATCGTAGGGTTGAACTAGTGAGAAGACTCAAGACCTAATAAAAATTATAAAATTGTAGCATAAGGTGACACAATATTGATTCTTTGGATAAGGGTGACACTGATAGCTACCCAAACTAGAAGTGATGACATATCCAATGTTTCCTCTTTTTTGTTTTTTTAATGTTTTGGGAATGATGTATTTTTCATTTCTTGTTATTAATTTTTTATTTTTATAAATAATAAAATAGTGTTTTTGTTATGTATGTTACAATGAGGAGGCGAGTGCCATATGAAAAAAAATGGTTTTAAGGAACATGATAACAAAGGCCAGGAAATGACCAATGATGTGCCCATTATGTGTCTCCTTAAGTGGGATGAATAATGATGGTAAAATCATTGGAGGTGAATATTTAAAACAAGAATGGGGTGAAACAATGGTTCATCAACATGATTCTAAAGTAATACAATAAACTAAGTGTAACGGCTCAAGACTCCATTAGGTAATGGTAAAAAATTAAGAAGAGAGAGGCATGAGGCTCATTCATACAATAATAGACTATGTGGACTCCCATACCTATGGTGCAAAGTGGCATGGGTGTCAACATGTGAATTGTGCTATAGAGGTTAGGTGTGATTGAATTATAAGGGTATAAAGGTTATACAAGTGATGGGTTATATTAGGGCTTATAGAGGTTAGGTGTGATTGAGTTATAATAGTTAGTTCTTAGGTGTCTTGAGGTAATCCCTTAATTCATCTACCAAAACTTGATTATAGCCTAATAAATCATCAAGCATAGACATCAATACTAAGCCTGACACCTACTATGGAAAAGGGAGAAGTCTTTTATAAAAATTCCTTTCAATGTTTTCCATTTCCA
>JASDQU011401449.1:0-13040 GCA_032191745.1 Picea mariana | reverse complement strand
AGACACTATTTGTTGGGAGGACATTTTAATATGTTCACTGATCATTCTGCACTAAAATACTTAGTAAACAAGCCAATGTTGGGGGGAAGAATATGCAGATGGCTACTATTTTTCTAGGAGTATGATTTTGAAATTGTGGTCAAGCCAGGAAGAATGAATAAAGGACCTGATCACTTATCTAGGTTGGAACATGGAGAGGAACCTACCAGTTTGAAGGACACACTACTAGATGTAGATTTTCTAGCCATTAGGAAAGTTGATGATCACTTTTCCAAGATAGTTCAGTTCCTGTCCACAGGAATGACACCTCATGAACATACAATTATGCAAAAGAAATAGTTGGTAGTCTGTGCTGCAGATTTTCAACTCATAGCTGGACAGTTGTATAAGATGGGACCATATGATATCTTGAGGAGATGTGTTATGGAGGCAGAAAGACCATTGATTCTTGTATAAGAACATGAAGGCATCACAAGAGGACACTATGCAGGGAAAGAAACAACGTAGAAGGTTCTCAGAGTTGGCCTCTGGTGGCCTACTTTACATAAGGATGCTAAGGAATACTACAGAGCCTGGGATGTATGTTAAAGAGTAGGAAATCGTTCTAGAAGGGATGAGATGCCTTCAACACTGCAATTAACATTACAGGTATTCAAAAAATGGGCCATTGACTTTGTGGGACCTCTTAACCCATCAGGAAGGCGCACAGGAGCTTGATATATTATCACAATGACAAAGTATTTAACCAGATGGGCAGAAGAAAGATCAGTTAAGGACTATAGTGCATCTACATCTGCACAATTTATCTTTGAGGATATTATAGCCAGGTTTGGATGCCTAAAGATCCTCATGAGTGATCAAGGAACACACTTCATCAATAAAACTATTGAAGCCTTGACTCATGAATTTGAAGTTCATCATCAGAATATTTCTCCATACCACTCACAAATGAATGGTACAGTCGAAACTTTCAATAATATCTTAGAGACAACGTTGAATAAAATTTGTAGTGTCAACAGAGATGATTGGGATTTAAGAATTCCAGCCGTATTATGGGCTTATATAACTACTTGCAAGAAGATGACAACACAGACTCCCTTTAAGTTAGTATATGGCTTGGAAGTAGTGGTACCTATGGAATACTTGGTTCCAAGTTTAAGAATTGCAACATTCATAGGTATAGACGACATTGACATTGTTCAAGAGAGGCTTGCACAGTTGCTAGAATTGGAAGAAGACAGGTTCATTGCAATATTTCATCAACAGATACAGAAAGAAAGAGAAAAGGCTTACCATGATAGACATATAAGGAGGAAAGCATTTAAACAGGAAGATTTGGTATTGTTATATGATATCAAGTTCATGAAGCATCTAGAGAAGTTCAAGACACATTGGATAGGGCCATTTAAGGTTTCTTATGTCACAGAAGGAGGAGCTGCACAATTGAAGACCCTTGATGGAGAATGGAAAGAAGGTTTGGTAAATGGGAGCTGGTTGAAATTGTATTATGACAACCAGTTGCCTCGCAACTCTTAGTAAAAGAAAAGAAAGAATGGTCTAGGTACGAGGTGCAATTGAAACTGGGTACCAGACACATAAAAGACAGTCTGCACAAAAAAGGGAGTGACCAAGAAGAAAGCACAAGCTGCTTTGTGCAATCTGCAGTCAAAGAAAAAAAAAGGTTCATTATTGCAGTGACTCGGGATGAGTCACATGTGAGTGTTGGGGGCCTCTTGGCCCTTGGTTATGTAAAGAAGCGAATATTAAGGAAGAAAGGAGAATCAGGAATGTGTGGAAGGCACATAAACCAAGAAAGGGTCGAAGTGGGAAAATAAGCAGAAAAGAGGGAGAAAAGAAAGGAAAATCTAGCCGTTGGAAGAGAAGATCGAGGAAGATAAAGCAGTAAGGAAAATCGATCATGGTCAACTCAGCAAGTGGAAGAAGATGTCCATGATTTATTTGGATCACCTCATAGAAAAGAAGGAAAGACAGGCTGGAAAATCCCTTAAAGCACGGGTCAAGTGGACCTAGGGTTTTTGGCACCTAGGGTTTTGATACCTAGACTGTGGTCATGTTATGTATAAATAAAGTTCAAGGAGAGTCAAGGGGGTTTCTCGATAATTTATTGTTAGTCACTGCTATTATTGTTTTTGAGAACGATATTGAGTCTGTATTGTAAGATCTTCATCTGGGAGTGAAGATCAACCCTGCAANGAGAGAGAGAGATGCAAGCTAAGTGTGCAGACATAACTGTATGTTTTCATCTCATATATCAAGAAACACAGTTCTGTGGATGTAGCCCTAGGGGGAGGGTGAACCACATATATCTTGCTATTCTTTGTGATTGATGTTGTGTTATTAGCCATATGATATATTTTTATTGCATTATTGTGTTAGATCAGAGATATAACCTACTAAGTAAGCTTAGGAAGGGTAAGAAATATCTATATTATTGTGTGTTGTTGTCCTGGATCCACTTTTCATTTCCTCTGGTTGTAGACACATGTGTCCTACAACCCCCTATTGCTAATTTGGGTGAGATTGCATATGCTTCGCAAGTGTTGCTGAAAGGGCCAATAGTTAGGGTTTGTTCATGAAATGTTAGAGTTGAACCATGGGTTTGCCCCTATGCCAACAATTGATAACAGGAAAAACTGTCATTTTCTATTAATGGAAGAATGTTCATTACAATATGGGAGTCCGAGATACAACTAAGTCTCGGCTCTCTGTGTTTCTCTCCTTATCTCCTATGCATTTTTTTATCTTGGCTAACTCTCTCTTAGATAACCCCTACAACCCCCTCTACTTGCCAACAATACAAATATTTATACAAGAGGGGCTCGACGAGATTCCCTCCAAGCTAAACTAGTGGTGACAAATCACCATTCAAAACGCTTGTCTAATGGGAAAATAAAAATGATGGAAATCTGCTCCAAATCAGATGCATATCCCTCCTACCGTCAACCACTTAATGGTGACCTTATCTCCAGCTTATGCAAAAGCACAACTTGGCTCTTCCATCTTGTCATCATTAAATGACTGGATCACACTTTTGATTCTCGAGGCCAAATGAGAGGGCAACGCCTCTCCCTTCCTTAAATGCGCACCATGCGTGTTAATCGACTGGCTCGTGCTGAGGTGGAGAGATGCTCCTGAATCAGTGGTTCAAGGTGTCATTAATGGATTATGAACCGTAAAATATTAATTTATATTCTATATCCCTTTTTTTCCTTCATCGAATATGGTTGAGGCCTTGAGATTCATGCATGGTATGCAAAATATCTCAATCATTACCATATCCAACCAAGAGGCCAATGATCCATGTTTGTGTGGTGGCTTGAGGCCTAGTTTAAGGAAAAGGACCCTAGAAGCTTATTTTTGGGCCAATGGCCCAAGACCCATATCTTGTTGCAAAACCTTTGAAATGGTACCCATATCCCACTTAAGTAAAAATGTACTTTATGGAGGGTTTGTGGTGGTTTGAGGAATATTTCATGTCCAATAAGATATATAAGATTGATTTAGGGGCCAAGGACCTTATTTTCCTCCCCTAATGGCACCCATATCCCATTTTTATGAAAAATATTCCTTTTAGAGGACCCATGTCATAGATAAAGGCCTTGATCATGGCCCATTGGCCCAAGAATCTTCATTTAGGGTCTAATTCAAGAAACAATCAACCTATTTGAAGAAAGTATGGTGTATGAAGACCTTGTGGGAAGACTTTGGGGAAGAAAAATGAAAGAAACAATCTCTATAGAGAAGGATAGTATAAATCTCAAAGGAAATGGAAGAACAATTATCATACCTCTATACCTTGACGAAGGTAAACCTTGGTCAAAATAGTGGGAAGAATAATATGGAAGTAAGGAATTGTATCGGGCCCTAAATGAAAACGATGAGCATATTAAACCCAATTTCATAGGAGAGGTGCATTAAGGGTCCTTAATATCTATGGGTTATAATTTGAACACTGAGCTCTATGAATAGTGGATGTAAATCTATGGCTCTAGAGAGAGGGTATGTTGGAGTATTGAGTCTATCCCCAAGGATAATGTCAAATATTTCTTATCAATAAGGGAAATACCACTTGTTTTTTAGAATAATATTAGAGAATACAGTTATGTAATTGGACATTGTGATGAGATATTATGGCCACATATGTTACCAAATACAATATTAGAAGATATAACATATAAATGGTACAAAGTATATGAGGAAAAAGGTGAGACGTGGAAATGGAAAACATTGAAAGGAATTTTTATAAAAGACTTCTCCCTTTTCCATAGTAGGTGTCAGGCTTAGTATTGATGTCTATGCTTGATGATTTATTAGGCTATAATCAAGTTTTGGTAGATGAATTAAGGGATTACCTCAAGACACCTAAGAACTAACTATTATAACTCAATCACACCTAACCTCTATAAGCCCTAATATAACCCATCACTTGTATAACCTTTATACCCTTATAATTCAATCACACCTAACCTCTATAGCACAGTTCACATGTTGACACCCATGCCACTTTTCACCATAGGTATGGGAGTCCACATAGTTTATTCTTGTATGAATGAGCCTCATGCCTCTCTCTTATTAATTTTTTACCATTACCTAATGGAGTCTTGAGCCATTACACTTAGTTTATTGTATTACTTTAGAATCATGTTGATGAACCATTGTTTCACCCCATTCTTGTTTTAAATATTCACATCCAATGATGTTACCATCATTATTCATCCCACTTAAGGAGACACATAATGGGCACATCATTGGTCATTTCCTGGCCTTTGTTATCATGTTTCTTAAAACCATTTTTTTTCATATGGCACTCGCCTCCTCATTGTAACATACATAACAAAAACACTATTTTATTATTTATAAAAATAAAAAATTAATAACAAGAAATGAAAAATACATCATTCCCAAAACATTAAAAAAACAAAAAAGAGGAAACACAATGATTTTTTTGTATTATTGGATATGTCATCACTTCTAGTTTGGGTAGCTATCAATGTCACCCTTATCCAAAGAATCAATATTGTGTCACCTAATGCTACAATTTTATAATTTTTATTAGGTCTTGAGTCTTGTCACTAGTTCAACCCTACGATGTTAATATTAAGAGGGAATTTGAGGAAACAAGGATTCATGCTTTGGTCTCATTAAATCAATCAAATAGCTCAAAAAAATTTCCATCTTGTTTTAGAAATATATATCTAGGGTTTTTCAATGGCAAAGTAGAGAAGGTGTTTTTTCTTGTCTTATGTTCAAATCACTTGGAGCTATTCCTCATCCTTATGACCCTCTAGTTAAAATTTATGTTTGGATGATCCATCAAGGAGCACGGTGGTTAGCGATCTTATCTTGGAACTTCTGGGGATCTTCATCTTCATGCATAATCCAAGTAGGGTCATTCTGATTTTCCTGATCAATGTGTGTTTCGGAAAATTCATCCACCATTTCTAGAAATTGCTTGATATTCTCATCGTCTTCAAAGACCTTCCAGTGTTGAACATTATTTGTTATTGAAGGCGTGTGCCTCATCTCTATGTGATACTTTAGTTTCAAGACAGTAGGTGGCATAAAAGTAGCAGTCACTTTCACTAGGGAGTCAGCTTGTTGATTTTCTACCTTGGGAATATGGTGGATATTAAACAATGAGAAAACATTTTCTATCAAATCTCGGGTACAGTTCTTGTACGACCTTATCCTTTGATGCTTGGCTTGATATGATTGTCTTATCTTTTTACAATTAGTTCTCCATCATCGTAGACTATTAAATTTTCAATTTTCAACTTCCTGGCAGCTTCTAATCCTAAGACCAGAGCTTCATACTCGCATACGGTATTGGTATACTCAATGTCCCACTGCAATATATATGAGAAAGGAATAATGAATTCATCTCTGGGTGCCACAAACAACACTCTGGCTCCTGCTCCTTCCCAGGACGAAGCACCATCAAAAAACATTTTCCAAACTCCTACATTGTTTACATTTTTGTTTTTTCTATTTTTTTGTTTTCTTCTTTTGTACAACTTTCTTCTATACATTCATCAAAACCATCATCAATTGATAATATATAGTTTCCTAAATCTTGATCGGTGACATATATCGGGTAATTATTTGGGTTATGTGGGTCACTTACAGTATATGCCAATATTGTCTCTTTGTATAAATAGGTGACCTTTCCACCGAAGATTGGGATCGTAGCATACATCATGTCCAATTGAAGTGATCCTCTAAGTTTAGCACCCCAAGACCTAGATAAAAACATGTCATACTTTGCAGGGACATCAATAATGACTACATCCATAAGAATACTCTTCACAGGGATCTGTGCAAGATTAACCACCAAATATTTTATCATACCAAGACAATTAACTTTTCTTAAATAAAAATAATACAGATCTCGATATGRMCTAGTAACCTCAAGGCCCACCTTTTTCATAATAACTTTTGGCATTAAGTTGTGGGAGGCTCCAAAATCCAACATACAGTTATGGAGTAGGTGATCATGCACAGTCAACTCAATATAAAAAGGAGCAACAGGGTCTTTAGCATTTTAGATATGGGGAGAAAACATTATAGTGGGTCTATGATCTTCTAAATTAATAGCATCTGCATGACTTTCAGCATCTGATAAATTTATCATCTTGGCAATTTGTTTTCTGTACATCAGATTTTTCGCCAGTTCAACTAGAGGTACAAGAATTTTGATTTTATTAATTTTGCTTTCCAAATTGAAACTTTCGATTGTCTTTTAGGCTTCTCTGGTTGGGATTTTTGTTTCTCTTTTTTCTGGCATGTTATTCTGTGTTGCTTTTGTTTTGGCTGTCTTTGTTTTGGCAGATTTCGTTTCAACTGTTTTTGTTTTGGCAGCTTGCGTTTCAATGGATGGTTGAGCTGCCTCATTCATTTTACTTCTTGACAAGCAATTCTTAGGTGGAATAGTTGTATAATTTTTATCTCTAGGCCTTAAATGATATTTCTACTGAAGCTCGGCCATTATAGAGTCAGTGATTCCTTGATAATCAGACTCTCCCAAATTATTTATGCTTTCCTCATTTCCGAATAGAGGTTATTGGTCTAAATATATTTCATAATCTTGTTTGGTTAGGTGAGGTTCTCACTCGTCATCACTGAGACTTTTTATATCTTCATCTAACCCTTCATAGTCTTGCATGTCATCACTTTGCATGAAGTTTTATGTTTTAAAAGGGGTTTTGATTTTCTAATCCTCATTTTTTACTGGTCTCTGTTGGATCTAGGGATTGGGATTCCTTTTGAAATCTCTCCTAGAAAAGGACCAGGTTTATCTTGGTCCAGTTCCATTCTAGAGATTTTGTTTGATAACTCTTTGATTATCTTAGCCATGTCGTCCATTTTTTCCTCCGAGGACCTCCGAGATCCGGAATTTCCAGCTTGTTCCCTGAAGTGTTTAGTTTATTTGGTTCAAGTCTTGACCTTTTCTTTTAGTTTACCCGATGCCATCAGGTTCGGCTCGATTTTGATGGCATCGTCTTGCATTCTTGTGAGATCAGCAAATCTCTTTTCCCTCAAAAGTAGGGAAAATTCAGGCTCGAAAGCCCCTGCGAAAGTCACCTTAGCTGCGGGCTATGAAGGTTTGACTTATGCTAGGATCTTATGATAGAGTTTATTAAACCTCTGGGTGAATTCTAGGACTGACTTGGAAGTCTTTTTCCTCAGAGCCCCAAACTCTGTCAGATAATACAAGTGATCTTTCTTTTCTCCCCACTCCCTTAAAAAGGCGTTTTCTAGCACATCATAAGACGTTGTAGAACCTACCAGGAGCCCTCGAAACCAGAGTCTTGTTGGTTGTGGAGCCTGATTATGTTCCTGATTTAGAGGTCCTTGCTTTCAGCCATTTTTATACCCCATGAAGACTTTACACCCCATGAAGACTTTACACCCCAGAAGTATGTACACTCTTCCACGCAAGGGAGTGCAAAGGGGGGGTACCCACTCTGAGGGGTCTGGGGGGGGTATCTCTCCGGATAGGGGGTTCGGGGGAAAGCGGGCCCTCAGTGGGGGTTCGGGGCCTTGTCCCTCGATGGGGGTTCGGGGGCAAAGCCCCCGAAGGAAAAATTGCCTTGTAAATGTATATTGTAATTTCATTGTAAATCTAGATCATTCATTATAAGGTTGTAGCTCTAACGGTAGAAATTATGTTAGGGTTTTTTTCCCTAGAAGGAAACCCTCTGTTATGAGGGAAATGTATTGTGGCTATGCATTATGGCGAGTATTGTATTCTGTGAGAGGAGACTTTGAGAGAAAGAAGAGGAAGTTACACAAGGTTTTGTTGTAGGTTGTATCCCTTCATTTGTTGGATAATAATAAAGGAAGGACCTAGCAATTTCTCTAGTAGACGTAGCCCACACTGGGTGAACCATGTAAATTTGTGTCTCTATTGTATTGTGTATCTTCTGTGTTTTGTTTATGCATTTGTTTTATTTTATTGCTCTGCAGTCCTGTTTTTCTAACAAGTCTTACTTGACCTTCAAAATTTTGCACCAGAAGTCTTGAGTAAACATTCTCATGCTCAATGTCGAGGATATCAACGAATTGGTCAAAAACATTTATGTGCTCTGTGGAAATTAAATCTCCCTCTCTCATGAATTTTGGTAAGTTATTCATATAATTTTATGGTAAATCATGAAGGACAGGGGGAAGGACTAAAGGAGCATATTTAGCCGCCACTTTGGCAAAAATACCAGGGGGAAGAGGTGGTGGTCCTTGACTGCCTCCTCCTGCACTGCCTCTGGTTCCACCTCCTCCAACAGCAGCCATTTGATGTCGAGGGGATGAACTTTGGGAGTTAAAGAGATTGTTTTTGTAAACTGTTAGGGACCCTTCTACTACCTCAGGATGAGGTAAAGGAGGTTCTGGAAACTGACCATTAGGAGACAAAAAATATGAAAAAGGGGGAAAATGGAAATGAGGATTGGGTTCTTCGGATTTACAGAATATATAAATAGGAGAACCAACAGGAGTTGAATCAAGCTATGAGATATAGTCCTCGGAGTTTCGGGGAACTAAAACCTTAACTTCGGGGACCAGCGGAATATCAATAAAAGCGAGTATCGAAAGGGATATTTTACCTTTACTAGTAAAGGGGGAAGTCGAATTAGTCTCAGCTTTTATCTTAGGTAAAACCAGCTTGGGCTTTATGGTTTCAGCTGCAAGCTTCTCAGTTGATGTATCTCTGAAGTGGCTTTGCGTGTAACCTTCTTGTGAGATTTATTGTTCAAATGGAACCTTAGCATTAGTTTGCACAGTTTTGGGTTGGTAAACCTTACTTGTAGATGCAGCAGTCTGCTTGAGGTATCCCCTTGGTTTTAATAGCTTTTCGAGATCGGATATAGGCGTAGTCTATTGATCATTTGGGTTCTTCCTAGTATTCTTTCTACCGAATGTCAGTTTATCTATAGTGGAGTCGTCAAGTGAAAGATAAAATTTAGCCTTATAAATGTATTCAATCTTTGTTCACTATCAAAGAGAGAAACTTACCATGTCATTCTCCCAGGGAAAACTAACTTCATTTCCCTGTTCCCGGCAACGACGACAAAAAGATGGTGTTCCTAAGATTACTCTTAAGGCTCGAAGGGTAATGTCAAGGCATCATGAATATAAAAGAAAGTTTTTGAAAGGTGTTTTTTCTTCATTTAGTTATATGAGAATTAATCCTCAAATGAAAATAATGACAGAATGGGACAGAGGTCGAATTTATCGTCTGAGTCGATTTATAGAATCAAGTGATATGAGGGAAACTTACAAAATTGTTAAACAAAATGAGGCATCAACGCAAGATGAATCTTACCTTGTTCACAATGGAAGAAAATAAAGAATGCACCATTGAAAGGATATGAGATACAGTAATCCAAGTAGCTCACGGGTCTTGTATTTACTTATAGAAAATACAGAGGAAAAACAGTTTTCTTATCAAACAACCGATAAAATGTGACCACAGTAGCAGTAGTACTAAATTGAAACCACTCACTTATCAAGGAATGACATAAATAAACTAGAAATATGAGATACATGAGAAAAACATAACTCAAACTACACAAAAATTGGAATCTTCATCTACACTTGTATTAATTCTCACAAAATGAGAGCTTTTCCTATTACATCTGGCAAGAAGCAGCACGTGTTAAATTTTCAAACTATGTATTTATACAAAAATGATCTCAACCCTAAGCGGTTTGAGTTATCATAGTTCAAAAATAGTAAATATTACAATATGTAAAATTTTAAGAGTTTCATTCGCATTTTCTCTGTCTCTTCGCCTGTTGGCAGAGACATTTCTTCTTCTTGTCCTCCAGCTCAGAAACAGCTAGCATTTAATCATGACCTGTGTAAATGGTATGTTGTCTCATTTGTTTCCAAACGTGTTGGCTTTCCCTTTCCCGACACACTGAACACATCTGCCTACGAACTGCAACATTATCCTGGAAGGCTCTTTAGTGTCATTATCCTCAAAAGTATATAACTTATTTTCTATGTGAGGCAGCCTATATTCCATCCTTCTAGCTTCTAAAGATATAGTTTGTAGTTGTAGACTAACATTGACTATCCACTTATTAATCTGGATAAAGTCAATTCATTTCAATTGCAGGATTTCGGCCTGGGATTCTTCCATGCTTGTCTTGGAATCAAGTTGATTTTTTGCTAGATCAATTTTCCCCAGGGCTTCAGAGATAGTATCTCTTTCAATGTATAGTGACTCTTTGTTGAGTGAGGAACATGCTTTTTCACAAGCTTTCTTCACTTCCCAGGCTATCCTTTTACTTTCAACTAAATTGGCCTCCTAGGTTTTCAGTATTATATCACCTCAGGTTTTCTCCAAAACAAACAATATAGAGACCTTAGCTACTTCATCTTTTGTTGATGACAGAAATTCCTCCTGGAAAGTATCTCAAGATACAATGGCCTCTCTCTCTCTTTTAAGTAAATTTTATTTAAAGAATGGTCTACCATCCGATAACGGTTTTGGACAGCTTTTATTTTAGTAAAAAGGCTTTGTTGTGTTGATTCTATCTTCTCATGCACCTCCAATGCCTGTGCTTGGAAAAATTCCATATCCATTGTTGTGTTCTCAGTCAAGTTTATCTTAGCCCGTAGTTGTTCGACCAACTCTCCCTGTTGAATGGCCAGTTCTCTACTTACCTCTGCATTTTTATGCATTTCGTCAAGACTGATTTTGAGTTGTTCAATTTATTGTCTGTCATAGGCTCTAATCTGCTCAAAACCCCTATTCATCTCATTTCTTACACTATGTTCCATTGTCTTCATTTGGTGTTGCAACTGTCTTACCATTAGGTCCTTTTGCTTCAATTGTTCTTTCATATTCCCAACTGAATATTGATTTGTTGTGGCAAATCTCCCAATGAGCCTGCCACTTCCATAGCAAATTTTGCCTCCTCTAAGGCCTGTCCATCACATAGAACTATGTGCCTCTTGACAACTGCACCCTCCTTTTAGTGTGTTTATCTTTTTACTATATCCCTCCTCTTCTTGCTGAAGAAGAAGTCGGAAGGGGGCATATCTTCGACCAAAATAGGAGTAATATCTTCTATAAAAAATACTTCAGCATTTGGGTTACCCTGACTGGTCTGTAAAGGGGTCAAAGACATAATAGGGTCACCTATTTGGGTGGTCTATGGTTGCCCTGATGTATTAGTAGTTAGATTTTCTGGTGTAGACAGCAATGCATCCTGTCCCCTTTTGATCAAAAATTCAACTTGAGTTTTTGTTTGATCATCAGGTTGATTTGATGGTGCAGTATTTTCTTGCTGTGTCAAAACCTCTATTTTAAACCAAATTTTCCCGAATCTCTTGTCCACTAGAACTTCCTATTTCTAAATTCTGGGTCCCAACTTCTTGTGTGGCTGGAGATGTCGAGAATTCTCCCTATAAGACTTTCGGCAGACTATTTCTTCGGTGTCTCTGAAAATTATAGAACTAGGCTAATTTATCTGGAGCCAGAGTCTAGACTCGGCTCAACACTTCCCGATAAGATCTTTCTCCTTGGAATATTTCATCTTGTGGGGAATCCTCATGCTCGTACATCTTTAGATTGTAAAGAGCTATGTGATTTACCACAATATTTTGGGGATAGTGTTTCTTGAATTCAATGTTTACAAGCTTAATGTCCTTTAGGGCCTCAGCCTCTACCTTTGAGTGGTCGAAATATGACAGTGAGAAAGTACCAACCTGCAAAGGAAAGGTGAGCGACACTTTTTTTTGCACTGCATTTAGCTCTTTACTGATTCCTCCTAGCATTGTTTGATGTGCTACTTATCGGCACACCAATCGATCTGGTAGAAACAATGGTAAGTCATACGGAGGAACGGAACATCCAAAAACCCTGATGTAAGAGAAGTATTCCTCAATGTACCAATCCACTATTTTTCCCAGGTTGGCCACTATATGGTCTGAAATCCTGGGAGGTGGGCAACTGTATATAGTGATATGCATTGGCACCACCACATAGTTGCAAATTTCATAGAATAAATCCTTTACTTTATCCTCCCACAGCTTGGAATGATAGAATTGTATTGGTTCAACGTTGTTCGGAGTCCAGCTCCAGCCCATCAAAGGAAATGGCATCATAAAAAAAATGGCATCCATAAGGTATGTTGACATGTAAAATGGGGCAGGTCGTCCTTTGGCTTTCAATGACTGATATTTTGTGATTTCCTTGGCCAAACTGTCTGGTAATATCTTGGCCCAATTGAAAGAAAAATCCTCTGCAGCTTCATGCATGATCGGTAACCATGATAACAGGAAGTGAGCAGAGTTTTCTTTCCCAAAAATTCTACATAGCATCATGGCCACATAAATCATATGAGCGTTTAATGATGTAGTGGCATATATGTCATGGGTGTCTACTCTGAATTCGCAGGTCGTGTCCACTAGTTCTTGATCAAGTCAGGGTAATTCTTTACACCTTGTGCGCACTCTTCTTCATCAAACTCTTTTAAGAAAGTGTCATTATAACTGTGTTTGAATGTTGGGGA
>JASDQU011401447.1:71724-89550 GCA_032191745.1 Picea mariana | reverse complement strand
ACAATTTTGTGTTGTTCCTCTAGTGGGACAACATGCAGGAGCCATCGAGATGCTATTTAACATGCATACAAAATTCATTACCATTATTTTTTTAGGAAGTCCTTCAAGTCTTCTCCTCGGAAGGTCAATGTTCGTTTCCATAATATCAATATCTTGCGGAAGACCTGAGGCAACAAAGAAATAGGAGAGTGGTTCCATAGTGGAATAATTATTTGGATTGAAGCAGGTGAACAAAACTCCTGCTTCTGATGCTGGCGACCTAGAGACATTGCAAGGCACCAATGAATTGTGCAAATAATAGGTAAAAGGACCCAGCAAGAAGATTTTCCAATACACAACTGCCACTTCCAAGAGCACAACATCCCACAACATTGCTCCAACGACCCACCATAGCAAGAAAGCAACCCAAAATTTTTCAAATGAAGGAGGACATAAGAACCCATCCTCGCAGTAAAATTGAAACTTCTCACAAGCTTCTTGTGAGGAAGAAGACGAAAAATGTTTTAGGGCAAGCGGAAGAGCCCAGAACTGAAAGTGAGGACACACCAAGAGACCACCTCCTCACAGTCGAAGAATTCAGGGACACAACCTACATGAGAAATTCGAGAGGTCAAATTAATTCATTCTGGGTAGGAGGGGACCAAGAGACCCACTTCTTACAGGAAAATACTTCAGGGACATAGGTTGCACGAGCAATTCCAAAAGACCAAATTAGTCCATTTTAGGTGGAAGGAGATGAGTAATAGGAATATGCCTTGCAATAGTGGGAGTTCTGGTCCTCATCCCCTAAGATGTTAATTGTATATCCATAGAATAGGAGATTGGTCCTGCAATTGAATAATTATTTGGCTTGAAATATATATCTAGGAGCATCAAGAGACCATTTCCTTACAGTGAAATACTTCTACCCAGAACAAACTAATTTAGGCCTCTGGAATTCCTACTCTCGAGATGTAAAGAGGCTATTGCATTTAGCGTTGATTTCTTTTCTGAAACCCCTTCCTTTGGTCTTTTCAGAGTCACCATCGCTGAGCCAAGAAGTTCCCCCCATTATGGTTGATTTCAATTTAGGCATAGGAGTGGGAACAATGTTTTCATTTCCATCATCCATCATCGTATCATTGTCCATAATATCATCTTCTTCCAGCTCGAAATCGACTGCATCAACCTCTGTGCCAGCCGTCAACGCAAGTGGGCAGGATGTTTGAGCAGGCGGGGATGCCTTGGAATTATTTGGCTTGAAATATATCTCTCGATGCACCAAGTGACCATCTCCTTTTTTTCTCATGGGTGGAGGGAGATGAGTAGTAAGAATATGCCCTATATCACTGGAAATTATGGTCATCATGCCCAAAGGTGTTTATTGTATCTCGACAGAACTGCTATTGAATTGCTTCCATAAGCTAAAGAGAATGTCTTTTCTGTCTAGATGATGTTTGAAATGAACATTCGAAAGGGATAATATACCCCTCTGCAAATCTTGCTTTAATGTGTATCAATGGGATATCTCCTCGAGCCTTTCCATGATCAATGACAATCTCCATGGTTCATGCGTAATGAGATGTTACCATCGAAGCTTACTAATTTCATATTTAGAGAAAAGTGTGAAGGTGGCAGCGATGACGAAGAGCGATTAAGGATTAGAGATTTCATGAAGCTACCAACCAGACGACGCGTGAAAGAGATTGCATGATGCTTGAAATGTACACTTGGAAAGGATAACACAACCCTTTGCAAATCTTGGTTTAATTCATATTAATGATAAATTTGCTCCAACCTTTTGGACATTAGTGACAATGTTAATGGTTCCTACACAATGAGCTATTAGAATTAAATCTTAATAATTGCATATCTAGAAACAAGTCTAAAGGTGGTGAAGAGCAATTAAGCATTGCACATTTCATCGACCTACCAATCCACAAAAGAGATTCCAAGAAATGGCCAAGTATGGAAAGTGGTCGATCGGGCTTCAAAATAGGGTCACAAGTTATACTCAAGAGATGTGAAGGGTCAATTTTCAAATTGTATGTCTCCAAAATTTTGACGGCAAAATATGTAACATGGAACATGGCACAAATATGGATTTCAATGGTCAATTTGTATATTGCAAAATTTTGGGTGTTGTTTGTAGGTCGCAGAACAATGGAAGTGCAATGTTGAGCAAGACTCACTAGGAATTGACAATGGAAATAGTGACCAAGTATGAAATGGGTAAGCGATTGGTCGAACTCGTGATATAAAAGAATGAGACATACTCGAAACAAGGCATATTGACGGGCTTGAAAATAGGGCCACAAGTTCTACTCAGCAAACGTGAGGGCCCAATTGTCAAATTGTATGTATCCCAACTTTTGATTGCAAAATGTGTAACACGGAACATGGGACAATGACGAACTTCGATGGTCAATTTGTACATTACGGAACTTCAGGTTTTGTATATAAAAGCATGATACATTCAGAAAAAAGGCTAAGTAACTCGAAAGGGAAAGTAAACGAGAAAATGAAAGGGGAATTTGGTTGTCAATTTGTAGATCGAGAAAGTATCGATGTTGTTTGCAGGCGAGAGAACAATGAAAACTCAATGTTCATCCCTCTTTCCCGGGAACCCGCAATCCAAAATGTTTGTTGAATATAGAATGGTGAAGTAGTTGGTCGAACTTGTGATATAAAAGTATCAGTGGAAATGTGAACACGTGAATCCGCCAACCTGCGCACTTAGACATTTTTTGAAAAATGACTGAGTAACCAGAAAGGGAAAGAAGAGGGAAAAAAGAAAGGGGATGGAAATTTTCGAAAGTAGGAATTGGTATAAGAAATCCCCATTGATGGTCTTAACAATAACAATGAAGTGCATTAAACAGTTGAACATGCTCTTCAATCAAGGAATAGATAAAGCGATCCATGCTTATAGTTTCCAGGATGTGTTTTCATAAGAGAAGCATCGAAAATACATAGGAAAATCAATTTTGGGATATTTAAGTAAAATTATTGTACTGTCAACATCACCATAAGTATAACAACGAAAAATTTGAATTTTGAGGCAAATTTTAATTTTAATTTTCTGTGGTTGATATGATAGTTCCATTGGACTTCACATATTATATATCCTTTTATTTCAAAATATTCCTGAAGATGGATTTTTCTAAGTTCATCGATCAAGTAAAAGTGATAAAATGAGCCACATACTACATTTGTGTCAAAGAGATTATATTAAAAGTCAAAGCAGGTCCTGTATATTCTTTAAGATCATAGAAAAACTGCCAAGATCCTGAATGGATCATTAACTTTACAGAATGAATCATACAACCAAGAGCCAAGTAAACACAAAATGTATTGAAAGTCGAGGAACAAGGCAACACATGAAGATAGAAGGCACCAAGTGAGATCCCACAAGGGTCCATAGAGAAGTATGCATCAACCTATGCATCAAACAATTTGATATAAAAAAAACAAACTTGGCATTGGTTTTCTCTTACATGTGGTATATGTTCCCATGAGAAAATAACGGGGCCCATGAGATATGAAAAAAAGTCTTCCAAACACAAGACAACACAAAACCAGCGGAGATTTGACATTGTATCCCAACTATAACCAAACCCCCGAATGGGGAACAAGAAACTTTCCGATTACTATTTTACCATGAAGCAAGATCACTATGGAAATTTGCTTCTGATAGTGCCATGTTCTATCACTACTAGTTTTAACAATGCCAAATTTCCAATATTATTGGAAATGCCTGATGGTTCCACTCATAGGAGCAAGCCATTTCGACAGTTCAAAGGATGGGCTTGATTTATTCACAATTGGCGTAATACCCTGTTTCCCCTAGTTTGTAAATATAACTATATGGGCCAAGGAACTATGGCAAACTTAAAAGTGTGAATATTTGATTTTATCGACCTTGTGTAGAAGGTCGATGAATGTAAATTCTGTTATTTTAATAGAAAATGGTTATGTGTTGCATGACTACTGAAAGATGGGATGTTCTAAGGAAGACCGCAAAATGTTGTGAAAGGTAGTGGAGGGGACCAGGAATGGTTGTGTCAAAAGCCACCGAAACAATACCATGTTGGAATTAATTTTCTCAGATCAGAACAACCCCCTGACCCAGGAATGAACTACAGTCGGGATGGTAGGTGGCAAGGCCTCCTCAAGAGTTGATTAGGGGATGGGATAGACCGCCCATCCATAAGGCTTCCAGACCTGACCATGGACTGGAAATTTGAGCCACATGCAATCTTGTGGAAAAAGGAAAGAAAGGGAGTGTGGTGGGAAGGGGGAGAGATGCGAAGAAAAATGTAGAGACGAGAGAGAAAAATCTCAGGTCTGAGGAAGGAATAAAAGGGGAACAATGAGTTCTGATCACATAAAATAGAGATTGAAGTAGGAGAAGGAGACTAACCTTTGTCCCTAACTTCTATTGAGTTGGAAGTAAGAGATTGAATCTCAAAGCATTGTCACTTAAGCTCAGGGGTGGCTAGTGATAAATCCATTAGGAGTGACTGAGCCTATGGTTGGGTGGAAATGAGCACCCCTTTCAGCAATCACATCACACTCTATGGTTTTGATAAGTGTTTTCTTGCCTTATGTTTTGAATTGTAAATAATGGATGGATGTGAGTATTTACATATCTATAAAGGTTTATTTCTTTGTATTAAATGATTAATTTATGAGTATGCATTCGTTTCCTTGAGAACCTATGATTCTTCTTGAATTTCTATATGCCCCAGTTTAATCACTCGAAGGTGCTCTCCCCAGGAATTTACATCATCATTCCATATTTGGAGCAAGCCTCTAGGCATATCTAACAATCTGGTAACTTCACAAGTTACCTTGCCTTGATTCAGAGCTTAAATCTCTATGAGTCAAGAAGGTGTCCCCTTCAGACTAGTAGTCTAGGAGACTCTGAACTTGTGCTTATTTCCTTAACCAAAAACCCGACTAAGAGCGGGGATCATAGCCCCAAAATTTTATGAAGATCCACATGACTTGGGTCTAGGAAATTTGGATCTTGAGGCTCCGACATGTCAAGTTGTACGAAGGTCAAGTTAAACCCCGCAATTGATATGCATCATTGATCTATGAACAAAGATCGAGGGTGGGGAATCACTGCAGAGCATGAAGGTGAAAATAGGGGATGCACTAGTTCGCAGCCCACAATTCACCCTTGTCATTGATCTCGATGGGCTATAGGATCAATGATCCCAGTTAGACTAGAATCGAGTGAGAACTTTCCATATTGCGGAGGTCGAAATCCCTGGTAAAGAACCCGCATGTTGGGACCTCGCAATTCCTATGAAACGTCAATCATCGTTGACCTTCCATATGAGTTTGAAGTGATCACTAAAATGTAAGGAGCGTGTGGGATGGAGAAAACATTCAAAGAGATCAAGCTCATAAGAGATAGCGCTTTCAAGAGCGCAGATGAAATCCAAGAGACAGACCCGTAGGAGGAGAAAAGGTCGAATTCTTTGAGCACTTAGAGAACCTTCTAGGTTGGAGTAAGTCAAAAGCCTAGGAGGAGGAGTGATACTGGTCATTGGATCACAATGTAGAGGCTCAATAGCTATCTGATCTAAACAAGGTGCATGAACCTTAGTGCCTTGCACACGCAGGGGAAGAAAACTTACCAAAGTTCTTAAGTTTCAAAGTAGTTTGGGACCGTCCATCGTCAAGAGGGACATGTGGCGATGGAGCATGGACTCCGGAGAAATTTGTTTGAGGTTTTTTGGTTAAAAGTTGAAATTCCTGGACCTTGAAGACCCAAAGTGAATCTGGATTGCTCGATCCAAAGGGACACATGGTGATGGATCATGGACTTCAGAGAAATCTGTTCGAGGGTTTTCGATTAAAATTTGAAATTTTGAAACCCCGAATACCAGAAGTGAATCTAGACCACCTGATCCAGAGGGACACGTGGTGACAGATCGTGGAATTCGGAGGAATATGTTCGAGAGGAGGCATTATTGAGACTTGATATTTCTGAATCTCGAAGAGCTGAAAGTCCGAAGTAAATCTCACCCGTCTGATCAGTCGGAGTGAATCTAAATCATCAGATCACCCGAAGTAAATCTCAGGTGTCAGATCACCCGAAGTGGATCTGGGCCATCGAAGTTTAGTAGAGACATGGCGTAGATATATGAGCTCTTTCTAAAGTCCCGAAGTAATTCAAATCCTTCAGGTCCAGAGGGACACGTGGCGAAAGATCGTAGACTTCGGAGAAATCACCTCGAGAGTTTCAAATTGAGAGTTGAAACTCCCAAAGCCCGAAATGATAAAGAGTCGAAGCGCCGAGATATGAACTGTCATATCCAAAGGATAGGTGGCGTGAATCTATGGATTTTGGGAAAACACCTGAAGTAAATGCCGACTTTCGAATCGTCTAAAGTAGATCTGAACCATCAGATCTGGAGAACACATGGCATGAGTCTGTGGACTCTGGATAAATACCCGAAGTAATACTTGATCATTAGATCCAGTGGACATGCGTCAGTGGATCATAACCTTCGGATAAAAGCCGTTGGGAAAAAGGGTGAAGTTTGAGATTTGAGATCTTAGAAGTCCGGAGACCCAAAGGAGATCTCTATCGTTGATTGAGAAGAGGGCCACCAGACCATTGATCTAGTTGAAAGGTCAAATACTCGAAGTATAAGTAGGGCCATTGATTTAGGAGGATGGGTATCTGTAGATCACCAACTCTGAAATATTGATGTATGGAGGAAAGCAGGATTTGAGAATTGAAAAGCGTGATGTCTGGAATCATGAAGGAGATCACATATGTTGATTTAGGAGGGGCGGATATGATCCGTTGATTTCAGAAGGGCATATATGAACCATCAGTTATGACAGTACCATCAATATCAGGAGATCGACATTCCTGTAGCATTGTAGGGATCGAAGGTGCGTGAACTTTAAAAAGTTGAGAGAAAACCGAAATCCAAACCTCGGTTTTGGAGAAAGGACACATGGAGGCTCGAGGAGGATTGCCGGCCAAAAAGTAGTTTGGTTTCAAACCATCTTTGGCCGCGCCCTCAATTGTGTGTTTGCGCGAGGTCATTTCCCAATGTCAAATCTGAGGAGGGGTCAAGAAAAAGGGGCTAATGCCAACTCCGAACCTTCGCTGAAGCGTGAAGGGGAAGCTCACAGTTATCGTAAGACCTGTACTAGAAGCCGAAAGGGCCTGTGTTTGATTAGGAGGTGATACTATTAGGTCTCAAAGTCTTGTTTGATTTAGAGAATCGAAGAACCTTGACCAGAGAGTTGAGTTGAGTCCCATACTTCCCAAATTAGGAATCATAGAAGGAAAGGATTTGTTCTTGTAAGGAGGAAAATTTTATTTTTTATTTTTTCCCCATCATGGGTGTGTTACAATTGGATACTTTGTATGGGGTTTGTCCTCATGCTTCCCATTTATGTACTGAACAATCTTGTGCACTTCGTGTTCAATTTTCCATGGCACTGCAAAATTCTATTCATATCCTCATTGGGTGGCATGGAGAGATACACATGAGATTTTTTTGTCTCTTGCCAACGCTTGATATGATTTTTTTTTGTTTTTGTTTTCATCCAATATGCAGTATTTCATTGTCCTCATTTAAGATAAATATTCTATGCACTCAAAAGTCACGCAACATGTAGACAATGTTTTCCTTTTTCTATAGGTATACTTCATATGGAAATTCTTCTAACCCAGGAAGCACATCCTATAACGGAGGCTATCTAATTGTACAATGTACGATTGTGTTTCCCATGGTTTGGATGGCAGCATTGAGGCAATGTCTATATATGTAAGGGAACTTTTTACTTCATCGTAGACAATCAATTGTACCATCATTTATGAAAGCAGAGGAAGAAGCAAGAGAGTCTCATTTGTCCCATGCAGGATCGAAGGGGGTCGAGTACGCATTCACTGCAACCAAAACACCCTCAACCTGGGCACGTGAGCATAACAATTAATATATTGAACAATATAATATACAACTACACAAAAAAAAAAAACTGCAGAAAATTCACGAAGGCAATTTGTATGAGCAAAGTGAGGATGAAATTTTAGATGTATACACACAATAGTTGTTGAGTTAGTTAGTTTGTTGAGATCCTACACTATGTCTATTTGCAATTCTGTTACAAATTTTGATTGGGTTGTGTGAAAGATCTTTTCTTTAACATCTCTTTTATTTGTTATATTTTTGAAGAGCATAAGTGGAAATTTCCCTTTATGCAATTGTTGTTCCATTGAGGAAAACAAATTTGAATAGGTGCCGAACAATTGCAGCTGCAACATGGAACAATGCAATAGTTGTTTACCATAACCGAGATACATGAACATGTGAAAGTAAAGGAAAAAACTGGATATGGAGAACGATACCATTGCCTTATTGTTGTATGACTCTCCATATTTTATATGGAGAATGTATTGTGAGCCAAGTTTTCTCGCGAGTGTGATAGTTGCACCAATGGCTCCGATTGGGTAAGTGTCGTTGCTCTGTGCAAGTTGGTTGATTGTTGTGTCTGGGATGAAACGATATTCTGAACAAATTGCGAGAATTTTTTCCACAATACTTTTTTCGTTGAGCGATATAATCTGATCACAATTACCATACTAATATATTGTTTTGGGAAATATATTAAAAATTGTAAGGGATATCCCATTACCTTGCAATATCTTTTCTGCATGTTTTTGGACAAGTTGTGTGGCAATAGTCAATGTGACTGTCATCATGGCTTTGTTGTCTGTCACGTCAGCACACATAATGGATCTAGTTTTGTTTTCCTTTTCCAAGTAGGTGTTATAGACGACCATTATGTCCTCGACGAACACTTATCCAGTTCAACAGTTATTCAAGCCCTCTATTTATAGTATTTTGGGTGTTATAAGTTTAGACCTAATAACATTTTTTGAATAGTAAAAGGAATGTAAATGGTAGTCTGCATTAATTTTTTGTTTTCTTTTTTCCTGGCATAAATGTATAAGTAGGCACACAACTTGGATGAAGTATGGAGCCAGAGTTTTGCAACCATACCTCTTAGTCTGCGGAACTTGCACTATGTTCGGTGTCTCACTTGTGCTCATTGATACTTCTTGTGAAATGCAAAGTATGTGTTGCATATGAAATCAACATATTTATCATGGTATAGATGAATAAATAACTCAGGATATAGTTTTAGTCAACATATGAGGAACACAATTTATGAATCTTTATTTTTGGCCTTGCCGGTCTGTTGATGTTTGCGATGATTGACTTATCATAACCATGTCACTAGTCCAACTTTTTTTTATGCAAGCATGTGTAGATGAACATCAGAAGGATTAAATAAGAATATGCATTGTATATTGTCCATAATTGTTCTGAATATCACATACAGGGTCGAAGGCGACGGAATACAAAATAGGGTGTCAAGGGATACTCAAGAAACATGAGGACCCGATGATGAAATTGTATGCCCCGGATTTTTTGACTGCAAAAATGCGTAATAGGGAATTTGGCATGATGGGGGGGTACGACAACCAATCTTTATATCGTGGAATCTCCAAATCTAGAGGCACAATCTTGAATCCTCCATCCTAGGAACCTACTATCGAAAAAGTGGCTAAGTATGGAGTGAGGAAACCGTCAGTCGGAGTCGTGAAATAGAAGAATGAGTATAAATGTGAACATGTGAGTCCCCCAACCTACACACCTAGAAATTTTTGGACAGATGACTAAGAAAAGAAACCAAAAAGGAAAAGTAGAGGAGAAAAACAAAGGGGAATTCGGTCAAGTATAGAAGAGGGAAAAAAAGGGGATAATAGAAAGTAGGAAAATAGAAATGGGGAGGGCAATGTTTGGAAGTGGAAAGTCTCAACAAAGGCCCATTGTTGCCAAATCATTCTTTTCTAGTCCAATTATATGCACCCACCCATTTTGTGTGTTTCATTTACTATCACAGTTGGTATACATTTTCAAAGACTGTACTTCAACTCCCTCTATTGTGGCATATAAGAATTCATCTTCCTATCCAACTAATATGTTTCTTTCAATGTAGCAATGTCGAAAATATAGTGGACATGAAGGTAAGTTAGTATGTAGAAAGACATGTAAAAAAAAAAAATACGGTTCTATTTATTTCAATGTAGTAGCAAAGAGAATACAATTCACATGAGGATACGTTACTATGTAGAAAGATACATAGTATCTACATACAATAAATTAGGTGAAAAGTAGTAGAACAAGTAGAACAAATATACAGACAATAAATGAAATACTAAACAATGGAATATGAAATAAGAGTAGAAGCATGCACCTTTGTATCTCCTCTTCTACATTTGCGAAAAAGAGTCCATCGTCTTCTCCAGTTATTATGTTTGTTTAAATGTAGAAATGCAGAAAAATACAATGGGTATGAAGGTAAGTTGGTTTGCAGGAAGACATGTAAAAAAATAAACAGAGTTTGATTTATTTCAATGTAGCGGCATAGAGAATACAAAGGACATGAAAATAATTTATTATGTAGGAAGATACGCAATATCTACATACAATAAATTAGGTGAACACATATACGGATAATAAATGAAATACAAAACAATGGAATATGAAATAAAAGTATAAGCATGCACCTTTGTATCTCCTCTTCTACATTTGTAGCAAAGACTCCTTCGTCTTCTCCAATTATTATCTTTGTTTCAATGTGGGAACACACAAAATACAATGAACATGAATGGAAGCTAGTCTACAGGGGAGAACAAGTAATATGTACATACAGTAAATGAGAATCAAAGGAATAGAATGAAAGATAGTTAGAAACATGAACCTTTTCTTTTCTTGATCCATGGTTGTAATTATATAGAGTTTTTCCTGTCCAAAATATATTACAAGCCATACAATATTAATAAATTGCATGTCAATAGCTGAATGATTTTGGTTTTGCACACCAAAGTATCCAGATAATGTTTGAGACATGGAAATATAATTTTGCAATATCTTTGATGTACATCTCATATTTCAAGTACAAGAAAAATTTTATCGTGGTAAGACCAGTCTGTGTACAGGATAAAGAGGTTGTATTGTGATATGGGCACATTTCACTATATATGGTTAATAAGTCTTTTTGGCACATGTTTTATCTTAACAAAAAGACAACAAACATTGTAATTTCACATGTACTTGTCCAATTATTTGTTATGCCACTATTTTGTATTATGTCAACACCGAAGTATCCTATAATGATAATGGTTTCATCCAAATGTAAATGGTGTGATGCATTTGAGAAAACATTCATTAGGTTAGTAGTGTTTCACGCCAAGCAACATAGAAACGGAATATTGCAATTTGCAATCCACGGAACACCACTCTTGCTAGCACCATCTCAGTATCATTTTATTCTACAAGAACATTTTGCAAAGGCATGTAGGTATGGTTCAAAGTTAGGAGAAAACACTGGAGCAAAATTTAAGAGAAGGATATGCAGGCACAGGATAGGCATCAGATCTTGACCTTGCCACACATGACAAACGATAAAACCGTAGGTCCACTTGCAACTGCAAGACCTGAACACCACAAAGTGAAAAAAAAACAACTCCAACTGTCGGCACATGACCCCAACCTTGCAAATCCGAATAAAACAAAAGAAAACAGCAAGCAAAAAACCAGCGAGGAAGCACAAACAGGCCCAATGGCAAGCACAAGACATCAAACTCACAAACTTGAACGAAACAAAAAGAAGCAGCAACCGACGAACCAACGAAAAAGCAACAATGACTAAGCGAGTAAACAACATATGTATCTCCAATGATTACCAAATTGCATCCCAATCACAAAAGGAACCCGAAACATATGACGACCATGCAAGTAGAAATAACTAAACATTCTTACTTACAAAATGCAAACAATAAACAACAAAGAACGAATACAAATGAAATTATGACATCAAAACGTACTCTGCAACGATGAATGATAGAAGCACAGGTCGAATTGTGTGTGTAGGACTTGGACCCCACAAAGTAAAAAAAACTACTTCAACTGGGCATGCAAGACCCCAACCCTGCAAAGTTGAAGCAAACAAAAGCAAGCAACAAACACCAATAGGTCTGGTCGTAGGTGCAGGTCCACAACCTTGCAAAGTTCAACCAAACAACAACAAGAAACAACTGATGAACCAATGAACAAGAAGCACCCACCGAACCAGTAAACAATGTATGTATCTTCAACGATGACCAAATTGCATTCCAAGCATAGAAGAAGTATGAAACATACAATGGGTATTGTCCAAATTCACTGCAACATGATATGGAAAAATTTGAGGAAAAATGTATTGTGAGAATCCAATTTAGGTAAACATTCAAGGTTGTCAGATTGTTTAAGGGCCTCGTGGTATGAAAACATTTAAGTTGTCATGCATGTTTAAGGACATCACGCTATGTAAACATTTAAGCTCTCAGTCCTATTCAAGTACCTCAAAAAGAGTGTCAATGCTCTAAACCTCCAGTATGTAAACATTTCAATACAAATAGAAACAATAAAAGCATTAAAAAACAACATCGATGCTCAGAACTTTCAGTATGTAAACAAAACTGGTTGAGAATAAAAAATTAATGAGAAAAAACTCCGACCGACATCCCAATGTTGCAAGAAGTTATTGATGATTTGAACAACTATGATCACTACTGAAAATGACAATGTTTACATTAAAAAATCAGTGGGCATCATTCGACTTCAGTTTTGATCATGTCAACAACCATAATATATAGTATTTATGAAGTTTCAGAGCAACGGTATATTATTACTTTATGTGAGAAAAACATTGAATAGACCATTATACGTAATTATTCATGCCATAGTGGTTTGTTGTTTTAATTCACAATCTATATTGGTAAGGTTTTAGTTTCCGTTCACATGCAGCCGAGTGATCCTCGACATGAAGATTAGTCTCAAATAAAATGGGAATCTTCACATTCTAATATATGACTAGACCTTTGATATAATAATATTAATAATCTATTTTTAAAGTCATATACTAAATTGATGTAAATTTGTGTAATAATTGAGGATTAATATATTAAATAAGATAAGTTTTGAATCCAGTTTTCTCCCCTACTTTCTCTAATCAACGATGTACTAATTTTTCTGGTCCTTATCATTAAAATCCTATGCATTTCCATTTGGGAAAACCTATTTAGAATCAATCAAACTTTCAGACCAAACTTATTTAGAATCAATCAAACTTTTAGACCAAATTTATTTATAGCAATTCATCAAACGTTAGTGCATGGCTCGCTCGAACCATTTAACGACAATGCATCACACGATCATAAATACTAATTTCTCTCAACGTTGATTGGGTCTGCTGCTATTGACATTTACGTTGGGATATGGATCCTAGGGTGTGGCAGCGAGATGACGTTCTCTGAAGGCAGGTGGGGTGGTCTCTAGGTAGTGTCGGGTGGATGGTTGGTCAGTCTCATATTTGGGCTTGGCTCAGGACGACCTGGAAATTGATGTTTTGTAGAACGTTTTTTGAGTTTAAAGATGTAGTTGTAGAACGTTTCTTGAGTTTAAAGACGTATTTGACATGTAGGTGCAACAATGATACGTTTTTTTTAGTTTAATTATTTTAATTACTCGTCTAGGAGGACGATTATAGTAGTTGTGGTTTAAAAGTGGAAGATGCTTTTAGTAGTTGGTTTAGTAGTTGGTTTAGGAGTGGAGGAGGGTTATACTTAAAGTTCATGATTACTTTTTGAACTTTAAGTTAACATAAGATATAGAATTGGATAAATCTATGTTTTTTTTTATCTTAATGAAAAGTACACATCATAATCTTTGAAAATACAACTTTGCAATGTTTAATGTGAAGATTAGATGATCTTTTTTCCTTTATGCAATTTGCCATAGTGTTACTTTTCAAATTTAGAAAAATAATTTGGCTTAAGATTATATTTATGATCTCACAAAGTTCTTTAATAAATTTTATGCAACAAACACTTTACAAATTTAATTAATATGGAATGTTTATTGAAATATTATATTCATATATATATTTAATATATTTATATTTTTTTTATTGATAGTTTTACATGTACATAAATATATTTATATTTTTTATATTGATAACTTTAGAATTTGGATTTTGTAGAAGTTAAGGTTATTATTCATTACAATATCTTATTCTAGGTTATTCACATATATTTATTGCAATCATTATACTTTGGAAGATTTTCAATATTTATTATTATAAAATTGATATATTTTAGTAGAAGATTTTTAAGGTTTATAAATATAAATGTTTTTGTTGCTTTTTCTTTTAGTACATAAAATTGTATTTCTAAAATTTAGAAAAGATTAAAAAAAAATTTAATAGTAAAATTAACATATAATAATAAAAAAAAATAGTACAAACTTAAATTTGGATAAAAATTTGTAATACTACATTAACATAAAATTATATTTCCGAAATTTAAAAAAGATAAAAAAATATAATAGTAAAGTTAACATATAATAGTAAGCATTAATTGAGAAGCAATATTTTTTTATATGAAAATTTAGATTAACTCCATTTTGTCGTTTACCCACGTGTGGAGCATGCTTCTCAATCAATGCTTGCTTAGGATTGGCAAGGTCGCTCACAAAACCTGGTTTTGAAGTTCATTGATAATTCCTATAGGTGTTTGGGCTTGGTGATTGTCTAGCAGTGTAGAGGTCGTACCAGTTTGAAAGACCGAGGAGGATGTGGTTCTATTTGTTTTTCAAGTTATAGTCTATACCTTTTTGTGAATGGTCTTATGGATAGGTGTTTGGGCTTGGTGATTGTCTAGTAGTGTAGAGGTGAGGACGATGTGGTTATAATTGTTTTTGGTAGGGATTGTAGGGGTGTGGGGTTGTGGGTTTGAAATGTTTTCTTTGGGATTGTTTTTATGTTTTGGGTATTTTATTGAGTTTTGGCTTATTGATTCAAGTTTTGGGTATTTTGAATTTATTTTTAAAATTTTGATGTTTTGATTTTGGGTTTTTCATTTTAATTTCTTAGAATTTGGTTTATTTTGTGATTTATTATATAAATAGTAGTAGCTATTATTATGTTAGATTAAAATTGAAGCTCATTATGATATTAATGGTTTTTTAAAAAATATTTTATTAAATATTTGTGGATATTTTTTCTTAGTGGTTGAGGTCACAATTTGTGTGCAACTTTGTTATTGAAAGTATATGTTTTATTCTTTTTTTTATAATAGAGGTTGTCATTTGGTTCACATAGTATTTATTTTATGAAAGTAATTATTATTTACGGTTATTATAGGGAAAATTGTTTTCATTTTATGATGTCTATTTTTCTAAGATAAATTTATTTTTTTTGTTTTCCCTCTATTAATAAAAAACCTTTTTCCTTTATTTCCAATGTAATCTATTTTTAATAGGGATTGTATTGGTGCTTAAAGGGGTTGGATCCAGTGGTCGAAAGTAAAGATTTTTTCATCATTGGGAAATGTTCAATTCCAATGAGGGATGCTTAACCTAGAGCTATGGGGACACTTTGAGGTAGTGAACGAACATGTGGTTGCACCTAGAGAGATTATATTAAAAACCATTTTGTGACCCGTGCACACATAAGTGGATAAAATCCCACCCCCATGTCCTTCATCTTTAAATCCCAAATGGGTTGGATCCAATGGTGAAAAGTGAGGAGCCATAGGACCACCCTGAGATAGTGATCGAATGTGTCACTGCACCTAGAGATAAATTATTAAATGGTATCATGACTCACATGCATGTAAGTGGATCAAAACCCACCCCATGCCCTTCAATTAAAACACCCAAATGAGATGTTAACCTGCCAATTATAACAATGCGACCAATGGCTACTGGCATCGACACTTGATGTACCTCTCCTATCTCGAGGATGGTGTATGGCGCTTGTTTTAGCTATTGGATGGTGTACCACAGCCAGAGTCTCTCCATGTTGAGTACGATGTCACCCAATGTGAAGTTGTTTGGTACAGGTAACTTGAGTGGTAATTTATTACCTCGTATGTGTTAGTAGTTATGGTAATGAAGAGTTGCAATTGTGCCCTTGCCATATGTCATATTGTAATGTTGTAAAAGGTAAGCTTTCATTGATGTGAATGAGAGTCTATTTTTGTCTTCGAAGCGAATTTCGTAAGTCAATCCAACAACAGTTAACCTTTATTTACATGGTCACTCCCTTATCGATCGTCAGCATGCCTCAGCAACGAGGGAGAGTTCGGCAGTGGATTATTCCTTGGTTTTAAAGGAAGAAAATGGAGTCCTACCTCAATGGATAGTGATGGCAATAGTGACCATAACTCTTCTGGCATACAAAGTGAGGGAACGCACCAGCACTTGAACCAACAAGAAACTTTGCAGGAGCATCAAGACAATAAGGACGAGGTCGAGTATCAGGGTTGCATGGTGGAGTGGGAAGATTTAATCCAGGGTACAAACATCACGGAACGTGTCACAACCCCGAATACTAGCTCCGTAGTATCTAAGAACGAAAAAACCATGCCTTCTCCTCCTATAGTGGCATGTGATGATTCTTCTCACAAGAAGTAGGCGACAACTCCATGTCATCCAATGAAGTTCCTCGAAACGCCAATTTTCAACGTTTGACCAACAATGTCCAATTCTGGGAGGGTCACTTAAGGCTTTTATTTGAGATGAGAAGTGATATGGCTGATAAAAAATTCAAGCAAGAAATAATGGAAAAGAAACTAGATATGTTATTGGATATATGTACCAATCTCTTGAAGCGTCACAAACACAAGGAGTAGCTTCATCAGTATGTCATTGTACTTGCATGGCCAATTCCAACCAAACGCAGTCAAGTGGGAAACCAAGAGAAGTAATTGAGACTCAATTTAAACCAGTAAAGATCCTTATGTTCAACAACTCGCCTTTTAGGCATAGGTTCTTTTTTATTTTTTTAGTAGATTACAGTTTCAAGACTTGGAAGTTATTGTGTAAAGCAAGGAATTGAGACTCAATTTAAACCAGTAAAGACCCTTATGTTCAACAACTCGCCTTTTAGGCATAGGTTATTTTTTATTTTTTTTTAGTAGATTACAGTTTCAAGACTTGGAAGTTATTGTGTAAAGCGTTTTTAAATTTTGGCCCTTGGGGTATGCCTTTACTATTAGTATGGTCCTAGTGCTTTAAATGGTTTCCTTTGTTGCAAGCACAAGCACCAGAACCTCAAATATGCACTTGGTTTCCTTTGATCAACAGAAGGTAACATATACTTGGTTTCCTTTGATCAACAGAAGGTAACATATACTGGCTTACAAAAAAAAAAGGGATTGTGGTAGTGGCAGGGATCATGGGTCCCAATTTGTTTTGTTTGTAGTTAGTTCCAATTTGTTTTCTTAAGGTTTTAATTTGGTTTGTCTTTTGTTTCATATTGTAGGTAGAATGTTGGGATTTAACTATTTTATCTTTTGTCCCATATTTTGGGTACTATGTTGAGATTTGACCTTTTGTGTTGTGTTCTAGGGTTTTAATTTTACCCTTTCACTTTGAAATTATACAAAATGAGAGACCATTTTTATGTGGAAGAGGGGATTCTCACTTATTTTATTTTTCTTCCTTTCTAGTTTATTGTGAAAACAGTGGTCATTGCTCTTCATTTTGCTAGATTAAAGGTAAACTCTGAAATTCCTCTATCAGTTTCATCGTCTGGACAACATGATAACTTTTCTTCAACTATGTTGTTTATTGATTGTCATTCTATTTAGGCGTTCAAAGCCATGAATTTTTTTTCTCAATTATTTATTTATAATTTAGCCTTTAGAGCATGAATTATTTTCTTCAATTATTTATTTTTTTTTTTTTTTTT
>JASDQU011401447.1:4530-28766 GCA_032191745.1 Picea mariana | reverse complement strand
TACGATGTTGATCTGCTTGTTGTTTCATGCGATTTTGTGCCATGGTCATGTTGTCCTTTAATATTTGGAGAACTTGTTGTTGATGCTTGATGTGATCTTCCACTAATTGAACATTAGATTTTTATTTTAGAGAAGAAGTGATGGAAGGAGGGTGGTATCCATAAGGTTCCATAAATGGTGTCATTCTAAGAAAAGGTTCCATAAAAGGTGCGCTAGGGCATTGAGCTATCTCTCCACGTGTGCTTTGTTGATGATGCTCTTGCATCAAACAACAAGAAGAGAGAGAGATTTTATCACCCATGTTTCCCTTCTGGATGAGAAAGAAATCGAGCGTATGGTTTTGGAGATGAAGAAACACAATGAAATTCTTAGTAAGTACACATGTGAGGATCTCATGGAGGAGTAGGCTGAGGCCAAGGAAATGCTTAATATTTAGCGATAAGGCATGCTAACAAAGCTTATGGATCATCGATTGTTTTTCCAAATTTTCTTCTTAACTTCTATTAAATATACAATATGGAGCTTAGGTCATTCTTAACGTTGACACAATGTTATAATTAAGAAATCCACCAGTGTCCTTTCTTGTTGAACAGGGAAAAGGGGCACTGAGAAGCTATGATCGTAGGTCTTGGTAGTCCTAATTATGCCAAAGTTGGGGCCAATATGATAGACTTGCAATGGAATGAATTTGATGTTACAAATACTTYAGGGCTATGAAATTCCTCCACATCCTTAAAGAGYTATTTGATAAGCCCCATCRACRCAAAAAAGAGGAGGTGTAGGCATGCGATCTATAAGTGAATTGACACTAGTTCATATTATGGCTATAGGAATGACAAGGATGGTATCCTGGAGAAAGTCGAGCAACCCATGGAGGAGGATATGTGAAGTACAGCATTGAGGAAGTGGCAGAGGATTGAGTCCATGCGCTAAATTATGAGAGACACTGAAGAGTGACCTATTTGTTTTCCTCCACAAAGAAAAACCTCCACGGAATTTAATTGTGGAGGTTTCCATATGTATTTTGTGAATTAAATTGTTTTTCTTTTGGCTTCTACTACGATAGGCTTTGTTGGTGTATCTGATTCACATAAAATCCTTTTTAGGCACATATATATAGATAAAACAAATTTAAAATATAAAGCACAAACATATATAACTAATCTGTATTTATCAAAAATTGAAATTAGTTTATGTTTGCAAAAAAAAAAGTGAAAAAGTAACAGGTGCTATTAGCAAAAACGTATGCATCATGTCTGGTTCTCCTTCTCAGACATAAGGTACCAGATAGAGATGTGTTAAATATAACGCACGGGTGCGTCATTGTTATTCAAGCACCAATATCTATAGTGATGCATTGTGATATATAGCACATTGGTTAAGGATTGTCATACAAAACGGCCCGTGATGCCATTTCACATATGAAGTGTGTAACATAGGGCAATTAGTTCTATGGAATGCACCATTGTAGTAGACTTTGTTAATGCTAAACCATGAAGTACACTTGGTTATATTAAATGCACTGAATCTCTATGTTACTTCGAGCATTGGATGCTTTTAATCGATGCATTTTCTTTTCTTGACGCATCATTAACAGGCGTGTTTTAAAAGATGCACCAGAATGATAAATTTTAAAATATTTTTCCCGGTACAACTTACATAACCGCATCATTGCATTTCATTTAAAGTAACGCATCGAAACTCCATTTTATCTTTGTATGCATTGATATTGGTGTGTTTGTATTATAACACATCGGTAATGGGGAATCCCATAAAAATAATTGATATAGTAAATTATTATGTATTTTTCTAGTTGTGTTGCAGTGCACATTATTGGTGTGTTTTAGTTATTCGATGCACCACAGAGGAATATTTTTGTTTCAAAAACTTGGAGGTGTGTTAGATTAATAAAACGCACCAATGTGTTTATCTCAATTTGTGCACTTCCTAACATCTTAGAAGTGTTTACCATCATATGTGTTGTGTTGATAATTTGTGAAAATTCAACTCAGTGTCATGCTCTTTACATTATTGGTGCATTTTTTGGATTCGATCCCATCGACAGGTGAAATTTGTGTATATGAACTTACAATGTGTGATGTGTTAATATAAACGCATTGATGCTACCATGCTATTGGAGCATCGACATTTTGTTTAACGGTGTGTTCTTTTGTTGAGAGCATTGTTTATAGGGCATCCGTTGAAACGAAACAACTCAATGGTGTGTTTGGTTAACATAAATGCACCTCCCACCCACTTTTTATGAAATGTGTTCACGATGGTTCGATTTCACTAACAGACAGTACTGGTGCTCTATATTTTCCATAGCACTAGCTTGATGTTTAGCAGTGTGTTGTATAATATAATGTACCGATGCAGTTTTTATCAGTATGGGCACTGCTCTATTATATTGATTCATTGAAAATTAAGTGGTGTGCTTTGTTACTAGGATCACACTAGTGTGACCGTGTTATTGAAGCACAGTTATTTTGTTTAATGAGGTGTTGTGAATAGTAGAGCACCAAACATGGGGCGTCAAAGGAAATTCTTCGCAATGTTAAATTGATCAATATCTGTTTCAATATGGAGTTGTTAATTGCACTAGTACATTTTTTTAATGGGTTGCATTGCTCAATTATATTTCTTGTGTCATTTTTTAATGGTGCACTTGGTTAAATGGAACGCACCGGTGCTTCGGAGTTCGAAAAGCACCAATAAGTTATTTATCAGGTGTTGTTCTCTATAACGCACCGATTTTGGGTCATTTAAGTGGAAGAATTGCTTAAGGTAAAACTTGGATGCATCGATGGCAATGCTTACTATGAAGTTATCACATGACATACTGTGCCATGAAGAGCCAAATGGAAATGGCATAGTGCATGAAGACAATTTTTTTTTTGAAAAAAATCTCAAATTTCATGCTAACTTCAAATTTTAAACTCATGAAAATGGAAATGGGAATGTAATAAACAAATTACATGGACTCTTATGTCTTGAGGAGGCATGGTTCCATCGTTGAAAGGAAATGAAAATTCATGGTGATTTCCAAAAAATGGAAATGTGTGGAATATCAATCGGTGGAGCTATCCAAATCATTGAGAAGCACCAGAAATAGGGAATTCTTGAAAATAAAGTAAGCATCAATGCTTTATTGAGAGATTGGAAGCACTGGATGAGGTGTCACAATGAAAATTGGTCTAGTAATTTATTTTTATTTACCCTTACTGCAGTGCGCCATCAGACATTGTGTATGCACCGGTACGTAAGATTCAATGGTATCAGTGTGTGTTGATCAATGCTTGTTATTTTTATAACTTAAGAAGTGCATTTTAACATCTACGTGCTAATGTGTTATGTTTCAGTTGAGTACTGGGGCATATGTATTGTATAGGCGCATCGACAAAATTTGTTCGCAAAAAATTATGACTGCTCGAGTTTAGTAACAAACTCCTCTTTGAATATTGACGATGTGTTTGATCATTTTAGCACTAGTGAGATATTTGTAGATGTGCACTGAGGCATATAGTCCTGAAAGGTGCACTCGAAAAAAAAAACTTCGCAAAAACCTCTGGCCGCCCACCTCTATTAACAACGACCGCTATAAATAGTTAAGGGATAATTTTTTCTGGGAGGTTCCGTAAAAACCTTTGTAAGAAGGTGTTCTCCTGGTAGTGAAAGATAAAAATTCTGGCCATTGAATTTTTCAATCTCGATCCTCAAATTGCTTTCCATTCTTTCAAACACAAATTAAAGATCACAAACTTACAACTCCCACTAGACCTAGGTTTAGCTCAGATCCAAGATCTGGTTAAACTTACTATGATATGACTTATATAGAGAAACAAAATGAGCTCTAATATGAAATGCAAAGAAAATAACACTCGCAATAAACCAACCAGGAAAGGGAAGACAAGGTTTAGTAGAAAATAAATGACAAACACACATAGTACACAAATATTTTACCTTGGAAACCCTTAATCGAGAAATCTAGCATTCCTTGAGTGTCTTTTTCTCTTATTGTCTTATTCATTCATAAAATAAGGAGTTACATCACTAACCTTGGTTTCCACCTAATACACAATCATCATCCTATTTTCTTTCTATACATAAGAACAACCCTACAACCAATTCAACTTACATCTACATGACCAAGATACTATTAGCAACATCAACTTATTACAATTACAACACGCCATATTTATAAGATTTAATATATGAAAAAAACATAAATCATGGTTCCAAAAAATGGTTACGGATTCACATAAATGATTAGCTTCAATCCCACGAATCTCAAGATTTTGTTATAGTTGACTACCAGACAGATACTAATCGACCTCCATTCGATCTCCATTTGGTTTCCACTCAACCTCTTGTCAATTGACCTATTGACTTTTTGGTTGACCACTCAAACCTTCAACTTAACCATCTACTTAACTTGAATCATATGTCGATTCATCACCCAAATGATCCAACTCGACTAGACAATTGATTGATTATTCTTTCACTATAAATAATATAACAACAGAACACTCTATCATGGAAAAGTATTTTTCTTAGAAAGAAAAAAATAAAGTTATGAGTTAGACCAATGATACCTTTACCATTTTTAACATCCATAATGGTTATATCTAAATGCATAACTTACCTAATGTAAAGTGGAATGTAACTTCTCAAATTTATGGAAATTTTTTAATATAATAATATTTTGATCATGTGTGGAAGGAACAAAAGGGAAGTTTCAATTTTGATATCCAAAGACACTTGTCACACACCAAATGAAAAATCTCAAACATAGAAGTCCACCTTTTTCCATGTGGTGTCCTTGATGTCCTTTCATTCCAAAATAAATGGATTCTCTAATTATTCCAAGGGTAATGAGAAATTGACATAGCGATCGATCTTGAATTTGACATTTGAAATTTAAGGAGAATTTTAGTGCATGCATTTGGGTACGCTACATTTCTAGTCATCACACTGTGCACACATTGGAATTGATAATTGTCGAGTTCAAACATTTATTATTATGGATGAGAATTGTGTGAGCTTTTCTCCATACATATTTATGTATGATTTATTTACGCATTGGAACCTTAGGTTACATGTGTCACCTTGCTTGGATCTATCGAGGTGATAGAATTAATGGCTCCCTAAAATTACTTTTGATTGTGAGTCTATTAGCTAGAATTCTAGCTATGTATGCATATTAAGGCTCGATTTGCATGGAGAAGAGCATGCCAATATTTAAGGAAATTCTATTTCTAGCGCATTCACCAAAAATTTTTCCTATGTTTGCATCGTCGTTTCTTTTACAGAGGTAAAGTGGGTTCATAAGTCATGACATGATGCTCTAAATGCCCCTACAATCTAGTATTACACATCTCATCGCCACCATGCTTCTTACTTTACAACTCCTTGCTACCATTTTTAGTTGTCCTCATTCTACCTTTGACCCTCTCCATATGGCTTGTGGTCACATGCTCCTCATAAATTATTCATTGGTTCATCCTTAGATGATCCAAAATTAGTGTTAAAGGATTCATTTTTTTAACTCACTAATTCAAATTCTTGTAACCAATTTTTCAATTTTACCACAATTGTATTTAAAATTGGCTTTATTAATTAAAAATCAACATTTAAAGACCAAAATTTAAAACCGTAATTGAAATAACACAAGAAAACTTAATTGATAATACAGTTCACCCATATGGGTTACGTCTTTAGTTCCACTTTAATTGACAAACTAATCCATTTAAAAATATGCAAAGTATATCATGGCCTTCAATCTACAAAAAATCAGTGTTTGATGTCCTCTTGGAAGATAACAATGGCTTACTCCTGTGATAAATGAACCCAACCTTGCTTATTCTCCCAATGAAGGGGATTTATACTACCAATCTCCACACTTTGGGCTACACTTCTTCCAAGCTTCACATTAATCATGGCCACAATCTCTAAGCATATCTCTTCCATTGATGGTGACCAACACAAGGTGGAAATGGCAATTCTTCCATCTTGGGCACTCCATCACTCCAAGGGTTGTTGAATGGGTGATATTTTTTACTACCCACGAAGATTGAGACCCACCAACACACATTGCTTAGTTGTAGAATGAGAAATGCATCGGGTGGCACTTACTCTCTAATTGTGGGAGTTTCTCAACGCCAAACAATACTATCAATTAATGTGCAATTAAAAATGTTTTTTCCACATGCTCAAAGATATTTTCCAATTCAAACTTGCATGTGTATTCTCTCCACAATTTGGATTCTTATAAAGAAGATACTTGCCTCATATTGAAGCTTCCCCACCGAACTCAGTGCATTTTTACTTCGTTGAAATGGCATTCCTAGGATCCACATGAGGACAACGATTGAACAAACTCGTGATGAGGCCATGGATGTGGAAGAGTGGCAAGGTAATGATGAGGAGAGCTCAAAATCCCTCCAAATCCACCCACAAAATTATTTGGAAGAAGAAGCTTCGAAGTTGAGTCATGTGCTAGTGGAGATCGTGTCATTGTGTAATTTTTTGACTGAATCAGTTGAGGATCCTCCTACATCGCTCCTCCCACTAAGAATCTTTTTGACAACCAAAAGTATGGTTTCAATAGGAGGTTCATATAGTTTCAAGTTTTCAACATTAACCATGAAATGCATCTGCTTATATGGAGATAAATCCAACTAAAAAGCATTGTCATCAATCATTCCTAAAATTGTAAATGGACCATACCTAATTGGCTTGAGTTTTTTACATTCACCTTTAAGGCATTCTTTTCTAATGTATAGCCAAACTTGATCACCAACTTGGAAGTGATGATCAACCCAATGCTTTGCATGCCTAGCCTTATACTTGGCTTGGCTCTTTTCCAATTGTTCCTATACAACTTGATGAACCAATTGGCTCTTCTGAACAAAATTTTTGGATTTGTTTGTATCATTACATCCATCCGCCACTAAATATTTCCCAAAAGTGAAGTCCAGAGGAGACTTAGACAAATATCCAAAACATGTCTCAAAAGGGGACCTCTGTGTAGAAGAATGTATGGCGTGATTATATGCATGATGTACATAATACGACTATTCATCCCAAAGCTTACGATGCTTGTTACAATATCCTTAGAGTAAGTGTATCACTTTCATGTTGACCACTTCCATTTTTCCATCGGTCCAAGCATGAAAAGCAATTCTCTTTTGAGGCTTAGTGTCCATTAACTCCCAAAAAGATGACCAAATTCCCCAAGAAAGAGGGAATCTCGATTAGATATAATGGATGTGGGAAAACCAAAATGAAACCAAACATGCTGGAAGAAAAAATGTGCATTCCCTTCACCTGTAACTTGTTTCTTACAATGCACCAACATACATATTTTTCTAAATCTATTCACAACAACATATAGATAATTATGACATTTCCTAGACATAGGAAAACCCCCTACAAAATTACAAAATCCATAGACACAGTTTCCCATGGACAAGAAGGTACATGAAGTGGCATATACAACCCCAATTTTTTGTTACTTCATTTTCTAGTGGCACACATCACACATCCTTTTACATATTTGGACACAATTTCATACATCTGAGGCCAGTAACAATAGCATTATAAATGAGATATTGGTTTGCCTATACCAAAATGACTAGGTATGGTATTGGTATGGTATTGGTATGGTATTGGTATTCTCCAATTTAGTTATCCTATTGACTTCCTACCTAAGCTACCCACTCCACTAGAATGCCCTTAGACTCCATCTCCTCTAGAAATATCTTTGATTCTTGCCTAATAGCACCACATATCGCACTTGACAATGATACCTTGGACCACTCTTATGATCATTGATTTTTCAACCACATGGATTCTCGTTTAATATTTTGAGGATACAAACACTTCCATGATTTTAATTACTCTTGATAAATCCAATAAGATTTTTGAATTGATGTTTCATAGATGCCTGGATTTGAACTAGATATTGGTATTTTGGTACCTTTGAATCATTCAGTTATGCATGGTTGGATTAGCAAAAACGTAGCAAAGATGTAGCAATTTTTATCACCCCTATTGACTTCAACCTTCTTTTTAGGTGCAATTATGTATGGCATGGTATTAGTATTGGTATTGGTATTGGTATGGTATGGTATACTATGGTATTGGTATTGGTATGGGATTGGTATTGGTATTGATATGGCATTGGTATTGGTATGGTATAGTATGGTATTGATATTGGTATGGTATTGGTCTTGGTATGGTATTGGTATGCATATAATTTCCAATACATACCATTGCCATGTAATGGTATGGTATTGGTATGGTATTGGTATTGGTATCGGTATGGGTATGCAATGGTATGGTATTGGTATTGGTATTGGTATGGTATGGTATTGGTATAGTATTGGTATTGGTATTGGTATGGTATGGTATTGGTATTGGTATGCAATGGTATTGGTATTGGAAATGCATATTGGTATTGGTATTGGTAATGTTTATTGATATTGGTATTGGCAATGCATATTGGTATTGGTATTGGTATTGGCAATGCAATGGTATTGGTATTGATATTGCCAATGGTATTGGTATTGGTATGGTATGGTATGGTATGGCATTGGTATGCATATCATTGTCAATGCATACCATTTCCATGCAATGGTATGGTATTGTTATGATATGGTATGGTATGGTATTGGTATTGGTATTGGTATTGGTATGGTATGGTATGGTATTGGTAATGGTATGGTATAGTATGGTATTGATATGCATATCATTTCCAATGCATACCAATTCCATGCAATGGTATTGTTATTGATATGGTATGGTATGGTATTGGTATTGGTATTGGTATGCAATGGTATGATATTGGTATGGTATCATATGGTATTGGTATTGATATGGTATAGTTTTGGTATGGTATTGGTATTGGTATGGTATTGGTGATGGGCATGATGGGCATATTGGTGATGGGTATGTTGGTATGGTATTGGTATGGGTATGCATATCATTTCCAATGCATACCATTTCCATGCGATGGTATGCAATGGTATTGGTACTAGTATGGTATGGTATTGGTATTGGTATTGGTATTGGAAATGCATATTGGTATTGATATTGGAAATGCATATTGGTATTGGTATTGGTATTGGTATTGGCAATGCAATGGTATTGGTATTGGTATTGGAAATGGTATTGGTATTGGTATTGGCAATGATATTGGTATTGGTATGGTATGGTATGACATTGGTATTGGTATGGTTTTGGTGTGGTATTGGTATGCATATCATTGTCAATGCATACCATTTCCATGCAATGGTATTGGTATACATTGGTATTGGTATGCAATGGTATGATATTGGTATTGGTATTGGTATGCAATGGTATTGGTATTGGTATTGGTATGCAATGGTATGGTATCAGTATTGGTATGGTATTGGCATTGGTATGGTATTGGTATTGGTATGGTATGGTATTGGTATTGGTATGATATTGGTATTGGTATGGTATGGTATGGTATTGGTATTGGTATTGGTATGGTATTGGTATTGTAGGGTATTGGTATGGTATTGGTATTGCCATTGGTATTGGTGTTCATCATTGTATAGTTAATGAGAGAGTCTATCCCTATATTATGATGGTTGTTTAGTAGTGTTTGGGGTCTCCCATCCATGTTACAATGACACCCTATTTGCAAACCTTTTATGATCGACTCTGTGAGTCAATAGGAATTGTACATAATATTCCCATTCAATTAGGTGATAAGATTTTTTTAGTAGATGTAGCAATTTTTATCACCCCTATTGACTTCAACCTTATTCTTAAGTGGAATTATGTCTATTCCATGGAATTTATGGAATATTTTCTCTATCATGCGATGAAATTTTGAAATGAAGGAAACTAGTAGAGGAATACAAGTGGTGTAGACTCAAATTAGTGAGCAAGGTAGGGAGTGGTGGATATGATTGAATTAATGTTTGAAGGTCCAAACTACATAATGTGGTGTTTAATCCCAAGCTAATTTTGACTTGTGGCCCTATTTTCCCAGGCTTATTAGATGATAATGGATTTGATTGGTGTTCTAAAAATTATTGTCATTGTTGTGTAACAGGATCCACAAGAGACCATGGAAAGAGTACATGGACGACATACAACTACTAAATTGCATAGAGGAAAGTGGGTGGAAGAGTATATGACAACGAAATTTGCAGATACAATAAAGGTAAGAATAAAAAGAAACCTCAACCAAAGGAGGAAGGTCTTTATGAATTCACAAATGCTACAACATAGAACAGATAAAGTCATTTTTTTCCATGTGGCCTTTGAGCTCAAACTTATTCATTGAAAATGCACAAGAATGGTGATTAAATGTGATTCTACGATCAAGGGAAAAGTTTGAAAATTAGGATGGCCATGTGGGATAGGGATGTTGGATACTTTTATTGTTGAAATTTTGGCTCAATGTAAATACCTAGGGTCATAAAATTGTTTTTTTTTCAACTCCAAAACATGATATCAATATGTCAAAAATGTGACTAAGGTGAGGTTTTTCGTTGCATAGCATATTCGTTGAAATAATATAATTGGTGTATTAAACATTATTGACTATGTTGTGTATTACAGGAGCCAAATGAGGCCATGGAAATAGATCGTGTCATATCAAATGAGGACAAAATGGATGACACGAGACATCAGGTACTCTAATTTTGACTTAACTTAGGAAAAAATAATCTGATAGAATTTTGTGAAATGTCCATATTTTTTCACGAAATTATTAAATTTTATAGTGTATTATCCAATATTGTCAAAAATTAATGCATGTTGTTGATTATTTTAGATGGAGATTGGAGCAAATGTAGAGCTTGAGAATTCAACTAGAAAAAGAAAAAGATATGTACGTGGGTGTGGACCTAAAATTGTTAAATTACGTAGAGGGAAGTGGGTGGAAGAGGATATTGTTGATATTATGGTATCTTCAGGAGGTATGAACCTCCATTGTGACCTTTTACAAGATTAGAATGTTCTGGAAGAAAGAAAAGAAATGAGCGTAACCCTAGAAGAGATGTCGACTGAAGAGAGATAATTAATATGAATTAATTAGTACCTAGAATGAGAAGTCGGCCCAGGCAGTTTTCTAGGATTACTATAAATACAGGACACCAGTCTCTCATTTGACATACTTCTTAGAATTGAAGAAAGCCACTTCTGTGCACTGCAGTCTAACAATTTTGTGTGCAAGTCCTCGGGAAGGTGTTGCACCAGTTTTGGGTGGACTCTCTGATCAGATTTGGTTACTTCTTGCTTGGTGCATTAGCCTTGCTTGGCTATTGGATTGCTACCGGGATTCTTCTCTCTGTCAAGGTCAAGGTGCTCGGAAGGTGGCTTCGACCTATAGTTGGGTGACAATAGTGATATTGTCAATGGTAAAATGAGCACATCCACTCATATTCTAACAGGTTATGGACCCACACCTCCTTCATTTAGTCTAACCAATGAAAGGAAGCATAGCCATTAGGATACTAAGCTCGTTGAGGAACTTCCGCCAGGGTTACTAGCAGGAGAAGATTTTAAGACACTGTCACTAGGGTTACTTGCAAGAGCAGTTGCAGAAACCTTAAATCTCAGATCCGACACCTTGTGATGGAGCATCTCACTCAAAGAGAAGATATTCAAATGTGCCCTAGTTAAACTCACCTTTTGGCTCTCTTGGAAGACAGAAACATCATATTTGAAGTTTTGGATCAAGGCATGACCAACTACTAGTAAACCGAAGACATGAGTGAAAACATCAGTCTTATACACTACTCAACACTCATTGGAACAATTGAAGATGACATGTGGATAATCGATAATGGAGCTTCTAGGCACATGATGGGAGATCAAGCCAGACTCTCAAATCTAAATGAGAAGAATACATCATACAAGGTAGAGCTTGGAGACAAAATTACTTACCCAATCGAAGGATTTGGACAAGCCTCCGTCAAGTTGAAAATAGGTAACAATGTTCATTTAAGCAATGTTTTATATGTACCTGGTTTAGAAAATAATCGTGTATCCATATCTTCACTAGAAGACAAAGGAAACATAATAGCTTTCATAGATGGAAAAGTGTTATCTTGGCATAAAGACTCCAACATAGAGAATGCTAGGGTCATTGGAAGTCGTGAAGGAAATTTATATAGACTACTACAACAAAATGAAGAAGCTCTCATACATAACGAAATCAATCCCAATGAACTTTGGCATAGAAGGTATGCTCATATTAATTATAAAGCATTACATTTTCTCAAAAGGATGGTTGAAGGAATACCAAAATTGTAGTCTACACATGAAATAATTTGCAAAGGATGTGCTCTTGGGAAGAATATCAATAAACCATTCCCAAGCAACAACAACAGATCTAAGGAGATTCTAGATTTGATACACTCATATGTTTGTGGTCCGATGCCAGCCAAATCTCTAGGAGGATCTCTTTACTACGTAATCTTCATAGATGATTATTCAAGAAAGACTTGGTTATATCTACTAAATACAAAAGATGAAATATTCAACAAGTTTCAAGAATTCAAAGCAAAGATAGAGAAACTCACAAAAAATAATATCAAGATCTTAAGAACAAATAATGGAGGAGAATACACCTCAAAGGAATTCGTTGCATTCTGCAAATCGACAAGGATTAGGTGGGAGCAGATTGTTCCTCATAATCCTCAATAAAATGGTGTAGCAGAAAGGAAGAATAGATCTATCGAAGAGACAGTAAAATCACTACTAAATGATCAAGGGTTATCCATGTTCTTATGGGGATAAGCACCCATGACAACAATATGTGTGCAAAACAAAATTCCTCACCGAATATTGAAGGACATGACTCCAGAAGGAGCCTTCTCAGGTAAGAAACCTATGTGGAAAACCTAAGAATCTTTGGATGTCCTATTTACTCTCATATTCCGAAGGACAAAAGGAATAAACTAGAACCCTTGGGAAAGAAGGGCATATTCATGGGATATAGCGATTCATCCAAGGCTTATAGAATCTATATTCTGGAACAAAAGATGGATTTCAAGAAATCCATAGAAGAAACTATAGAAGAAGAAGAGAATGAAGAACCTATTGAAGAAAAAATAGAAAACCAAAATGACAAAAAGGAACAACTTGATCATCCTATGAAACCATGTGAGACCATTGATTCAGACACTGTACCTAAGACCAAGAAACGACCAGCTTGGCTTGAAGCTACCTTACAAGATGCATAAAGACTCAAGGTTCCAGAAGGAACATTCAGAAAAAGTAAGAAGCCTAAAAGATTTTCAAGCTATGCAGCGTATATGACAAATCTTCTAGATGAAGAACCTACCACATTTGAAGAAGTAGTTCAAAAGAAACAATGGAAAGAAGCTATGACGGAAGAACACCAATCCATTATGAAGAATGATGTATGGGAAATTGTACCTAGACCTAAAGAAAAATCAGTGGTAACTTCAAAGTGGGTATATAAGATCAAACATGCAGCAGATGGAAGCGTGGATGAATATAAAGCAAGGTTCGTATAAGCTAGAGGGTTCTCCCAGAAGGAGGGAGAAGATTATGATGAAACTTTTTCTCCGGTTTCTAGATATACTTCCATTAGAGCTATCATATCTTTTGTTGCTTCCATGGGATGGAACTTACATCAGATGGATGTAAAGACAACTTTCCTCAATGGAGAAATCAAAGAAGAAGTATATATTGAACAACCTCAAGGGTTTGAAGCACATTCCAGAGACACTCACGTGTGTAGATTAAATAAATCTCTATATGGACTAAGGCAAGCTCCAAGGGCTTGGTATGACAGAATGGACAACTATCTAATGAGACTTGGTTTCTCCAAAATTCATGCAGATCCAAACCTTTACTACAAAGTTGTGGACAATGCACCTGTAATTTTACTACTATATGTTGATGATCTATTCATAACAGGTGAAGAGTCTTTCATCATCCAGTGAAAAAAGGAACTAGCTTCTGAATTTGGTATGAAAGATCTAGGTCTCATGCATTATTACTTGGGACTAGAAGTATGGCAGAAGCGTGGTGAAGTGTTCCTTGGACAAGGAAAGTACGCAATAAAGATTCTTCAGAAGTTTGGAATGATGGATTGAAAATCCATGGACACTCCTATGACTACAAATGTAAGAAAAATAAATGATCCAGATTTTGATCCAGTAGATCCATCACTATATCAACAATTGATTAGGTCATTGATGTATAAATACTCGACCAGACATTTGCTTTGCCGTGAATACACTAAGCCATTTCCAGGTGGAACCTAGATATGAGCATTAGATAGCTGCAAAGCGTGTCCTAAGATATATTCATGGGAAAATAAACTATGGCTTAAGATATACCGCATCCAGTGATATATAGCTTCATGGATTTACAGATTCAGATTGGGCAGGAAGTGTAGAAGACAGAAAGAGTACTTCAAGAATGTGTTTCACCTTGGGCTCCGCTATGATATCTTGGGGTAGCAGGAAACAGAAGTTTGTCGCACTTGGCACAACAGAAGAAGAATATATTGTAGCATGTTAAGCATGCACAGAAGCGATAGGGATGAGGAAGCTAATCTCCGATTTATTTGATCAGATTCTAGATTCAACCATAATGCATTGTGACAATCAGAGTTGTATAATACTATCAGAACACCCAGTGTTTCATGAAAGGTCGAAACATATTTAGATCAAATACTACTTTATTCGAGATAAATTCTAGGAAGGAAAAGTAAAGCTCCAGTATATCCCCACATATGAGAAGACAACAAATATCCTAACAAAGCCTTTGTCCAGAATAAAGTTTGCATATTTCCGAGACAAGATGGGGATTGTGGAAATAACTTCCTTAGTTGAAAGGGAAGAAATGACTCTCCAGGTTGGGAGGGAGCACTGGCATATTATTGAATTGAGGACATTCATTTTCAAGATTGAAAAATAGTTCAGCTTGGGTAGATTCTTTCCAGTTCGGAAAGTGGATTGAGATTTCTGATGGACAGATATTTTCCAGTTTGGAAAATGGTCTAGATCGAACGGTCATTTTCGTAATGAAAATGGTTCGATGGATTACTGATGTACCATAGACAACAAATTCCCATTATGGTTAACATGGGGAGTGGTCTAGGGAAGTCTCTCTTCTTGAGGGTTACTCAAGAAGACCAGCCCGCCTCGCCGGACTGTGATTTATCATTGTGGTTAACATGAGAAATGGTTTGTTTTGGAGGTTGGTGCATAATAGTCATTTCCTCTTGTGTTTAGCATGGGAAATGGTTTGGATAGTCATTCCTTAGGGCGGATTCATTCTCTCCAGGATGCACTTTTTTTAGTGCCGGAGGAATGGCCCAGGATGGGGAATGGTCTAGGTTCAACAATTAGGGACAAGCATTCCTTAGGGCAGATTCATTCTCTCCAGGTTACAATTTGTTTAGTGTCAGATGAATGGCCTAGGGTGAGGAATGGTCCAGACTCAAAAATCAGAACAATCATTCTTCCTTGCTTGAGAATAATAGTCCAGATAGCCCATCATTGATGTTCTACTCTGAGGGCAGATGATCTTTCAGATCTCACATATGTGAGTGAAAGAATGACTCAGGTGATTTAGTTTATATCATAACAATAATTTATGTGCAGGTTGATAACATATGGTTTTTATGAAGACTGCATGTCTCCAGACAGTAGAGATATGATACTGTGGTGGATATGTTCCATTGTATGTGACTGTGTCACGGTTTGGGTAGTTGTGTACTACCATGGATAAACACGGTTGTGTTCTATCAATTGATATTGTACCTGTTGTCATGGAGATTATCCAGTTGGATAATAATGATGGTGCTCGTAATGCTACCAGTTGAATGGTCTGTTTGTGCTCAAGACCATATCTCCCTAGCTAGGAGGGAATGTTGATATTATGGTAGCTTTGGGAGGTATGAACCTCCATTGTGACCTTTGACAATATTAGAATGTTCTAGAAGAAAGAAACGAAATGAACATAACCCTAGAAGAGATGTCGACTAAAGAGATATAATTAATATGAATTAATTAGTACCCAGAATGAGAAGTCGGCCCAGGAAGTTTGCCAGGATTACTATTAATACAAGGCACCAGTCTCTCATTTGACGCACTTCTCAGAATTGCAGAAAGCCACTTCTACGCACTGTAATCTAGCAGTTTTGTGCGCAAGTCCTGGGGAAGGTGTTGCGCCAGTTTTGGGTGGACTCTCTGATCAACTTTGGTTACTTCTTGCTTGGCTATTGGATTTCTACCAGGATTCTTCTCTCTGTCAAGGTCAAGGTGCTCGGAAGGTGGCTTCAGCCTATGGTTGGGTGACAATAGTGATATTGTCAATGGTAAAACGAGCACATCCACTCATATTCTAACAGATATGACAACGGATCCTACAGACACAACAAATGATTGCACTGAACAAGAGGTTAGTCTAGACTATAGTACATGGGATGAATACTTTGAGAAAATTGTAGTTTGTGGATGTTTTGTATGTCGTGGAAAGAAACAATTCAAATGAGAGATTGTACAAAGACATTACATAGAGGATGAGCTTCCAGTGGGTAGTATGCCTCCTACAATCGATTCAAATCCAATTGGAATTGTGGTTTAAAGAATTTTCCAATTTGATATAAATAATATGATTACTTCTTTTAAGCATTGTTTTGTATTATTTAATTATTATTTTTTTTTTTAATGAATACTTGCAGGATAAATTTATTGGCTAAAAGTTGCTTGGATCACCAACATTTATCCTAGAGGGCGATGATCATTTATCATATGATACATCTAACAAAAATATGTGCACACATACCAGCTCTGAAGATGAGGATTTGATGAAAACAAGTAACAGAACAAGAACCGATTTAAAGATGCATAATTTGCTTAAAGAAAATGGGAAGGTGGACTACATGCCCTATGAGAATGAATGTGACGGAGATGATGACTTGCCCCTGAGTTTGAGATCAATTTACAAAGAGACATTTGATTGTCCATTATATTATTCTTGGCCCAGTGATCAACAACTACCTAGAGTGTATGAGGTGTTTCAATTTTGGGGATACAACTACATGATATTACCCTCCAATATTCATGGAGAAAATCTAGGCCTCTTTATTGTCCAAAATTTCCATGTGGGATCTAAAAATAGAAACAATTCACAACAAACCACTAGGAGATTAATGCCATATAATGGTCCATCATACTACAATGGTGAATGGAGAAGGCTAACAGAATATAAGCCTAACATGTCAACATATGGTCTAAATTTGAATATGTATACACATTGTCTCCAATTGGAAAGTGGAAAACAAATTAATATAGGTCATATTGTGTATATAGATAGATGTGCATACACACACAAAAATATTGCAGGTTTTATAAATAGTAGTAAGGGAAGGGACCCTAATGTAAGACTGAATTGTCAATTTGTTGAAGTTATAAATGATAAAGATGTAGATATGGAAAGAGAGGTTTATAGATTGATAATGGTTGAGGCTATTATGGACCTTAACATTGGGGATGATTTGTTGATTAATTACCCCTTCTTAAAACTCACTCCCGCACGAAAGAAAAGGGAAGAATTAGGTCTCCCTAAGGATGTCCGTAAGGGAAGAAAACCAAAGAATAATCAATGAGTGTGGATTGGCATTTTATACACAATGTTGTCAAAATTGTGTTTTATTTTAAATTATTGTATAAAAGAAGTAGTATATAAAATAATATTTTTCTATTCAATTGATGTATATATGTTCATACATTATATATTCTTATTGGTTAATACAATATATTTTCTTATATTTCTTTGAAATTGATACAATTATGATTTATCCAATTCTTGCCAAACATTAAATAATACTTGTGTAATTTGATAGGTAGAATACATTGATGATACACCTACTAATACCCAAGATCAAACTAGGTTATTAAGATTTGGATGGGATGATCCAAACCATCCTTTAAACCATACTAGGGTGAAAAGAGAAACATTGAAGAGAATACTACCAGATGATAAGTTTGAAGAGATGATGAGATTAGCATACAATGATGACATGACACATAGCTTTAATGATGATGATGATAGTGAAAATGAAATGTGTGAAGAAGGATTGAATGAAATGCTTACAGGTTTCTTTGGGGATGGAAACGATGATGACGATAATGATCATATGTGTAATACCCCTAGGCTGAACCCAATTGTAAATGTAAAATGAAAATGTACTTAAGCTGGTGAGTTGTTTGATATAATTTTGTATGCACCTTTCATGGCATAGTGCGTGCATGTACTACACAATAAAATGATGAAGTGTGCACATTTCAGGATACCGCACGCAACAACTTAAGTGCATGTGATTTTGAGGCCAAGGAGCCTTTGTATATATGTTGTGTTTTATAGGTTGGTGAACCAATTATTATAAGATAGGAGGCTTATGTTTGTATTAGGCCAGAGAGCATAGATTCTAAAGGCCATTGTGCCCATTTTTTTATATGTCTCATCATTACTATAAACTACATCATTGCGTGCAAACTGAACACTATAAAAGTGTATGGGGGACTAAAATCCACTAGTTAGAGAAATGAGGGGGCTAAAAGTTAAGGAAAAGGGATAAGCTAGGGAGATTAAGCCAAAAAGGAATATTATATTAATATTTATTAAGTATAAAGTATGGATAACTATTTTATCCTAAGTTCTAAGTTTGGGGACAAGTGAGCCAAAGTATCTCCCAACATGACAAGTGTCAAGTTGGGGACATGCATACATATAGTTTGGACTTAGTTCATTTTCCATCATTCATTCATCCATTCAATTATTCCATGAGAATTCACTCACTCAGTCAATTCTTCTCCATAACTTCATGTCATTGTACTTGAGCCTGTATTCGTACCCATACCTGTTTGTTGGTGCAAACCCCCCTTCTCACCAAAGGGTTGCACGACCTCTCAGTCAAGGATCTTAAACTCTTGAGATGGATTAGCTCTTTCGAACCTTCAATATCTCTGGAACACTTTACATAGGTCCCTGTTTCTCTTTATCTACAGGTCGTATGACACCCACGATCCCTTCTAAGCACTCTTTCTGAATTTCTTAGATTTTGGGCGCTAGCTCTTCCACACTAGCCCCTTTTCGCATATGACCTCAGGTTGTAACCTTGGGATTAGCTTCTTAAGCCCTTCAAGCTTCAGAATTCAAACTTTTTGAGTACACCCTCTGTCAATTCTTCTGAATTCTGAATGACAGATTCATCTGAACGAGATCTACAGCTCTCGTTGTTCACACAACCAACAACTATGATCTCTTTGTATTCCTGCCTTCGGGAATCTTTAACACACTCCACTCCACAACTCCCAATTTTTGAATCGTGAATTGTCTCCACATGTTGAGATCAACGGACCTCCTTAACCAATGATCAAAGGATCAGATCATACCCTTATTCCACTTCATAACTTTGGGTTTCGGCCTTTTTGACAATGACTTCATCGTTTTCTCTCCCAAATCGCAAACCTCAAATTATCCCTGGACAATCAACGATCCTTATCTCTCCTGTAACCAACGGTCAAGATCCACTTCGTGCTTCAGAGGTTTTCACCCCTCTTCACTTCAAATCTTCCGATTTGCGAATTCTAAAGGATCCTCGTGACTAACCAGTGCACAACTTCTCCAATATTTAATGGTCTGAAATAATTTGGCTCCTCCTGGGTGAATCTTAACCCTTTATCTTGTCCAACCTTCAAAAGTTCCTCTTCTGAAGGATTTCTCCCGCTAAATCCTCTGTACTTTTTCTTCCTTCGAACTTTGAATTCCTCAAAGGGATTTCTTCGACACTTAGTCGATTTTTGGTCCTATGCACTCCTTGAAACTAACCTTTGCACTGTCTCATGAGAAAAACCGAGTTATTTCTCCCAAGTTTTTTCCAAGTCAAAGACTTCGCATACACACTCCTTGCATTCAATATGCACACTCTGCATACAAAAGTTCCACGCTATCTCTTCTGAGATTCAAGTTGAAAAATACTCTCTCACACATAGTCCTTACGTTTGGTATGCACTCCTTGCATAAACTTACAGAAGAGAAACAATGGAAACTTATTCAATTCTTCATGAATTCATTCATTCAGCATGAACCTCATACATTCATAAAACTCATAAAAATAGTAAAACTATAAGATGATATCAACACGATACATTTGGATCAATTCTCCTATGTTATATTCAATCCAAAAACTCATGGTTACCACTGGTATCTCTTACAAACAATACAATGAAAAAAAAATTATAAACGGAGACCACTTTCCAATTCTTCTTCCTCCTATCTAATTTTTATCACCTTATACTCTAGAGGTTACCTACTCAACTTAATTAAATGCAACCAAATGACTAATAAGGGTTAATATCCTACACCTATAATATTTTACAATCGTGTAAGGATTTACAATGATCTGTCATTTCAAACGGTGGCCCAATTTTACATACAACTAATTAAACAACGAGAAATTAAAAAACATCTCCACATCGCTACCAAGTTGGTTAAGAGTCTGTTCGACCTTTTCAACATGTTGAGGTGTTGATTTCATCTTCCAATTTCACTTTCTTGATTTGATAGTGATGCTCTTGCATCATACTCCTCTAAAAAAATATTCATGGACTCCTGTCCATGAGCTCTTGCATTTTTTTTCCATGCTTCAAAATATCAGGTTCAGTTACCCAACTTGAATCCTCCACTGGGTGATCTTTCCACTTCACCAAATATTTAGGGTACAACTTTATTCCGGTATTCTTTCCAACTCTTTGTTCTAATATTTTCTCCATCTGAGGTTTTTCTACTGTGGGCATCTGTTCTTCCCAATGAATATCCTCCTGGCCATCTAGTTTTCCTGCAACATCTTTGTTGTATGGATACAAGTCTGCAGCATTGAGTATCGATGATATCCCAACATTGTCTGGAAACTTGATCTCATAAGAATTTGCTGCAAATTTCCTAAGGATCTTGCATGGTCCTATCTTCTTCATCTTCTTCATCTTCAACTTATTATATGTTCCTCTTGGAAACCTTTCCTTCCTCAAATGAGTTAAAACTTCATCTCCCACTTCAAACTGAACTTCTCTTCTTTTCTGATCAACTCTGTTCTTATACTTTTGATTACTATCTTGTAGTTGTCTTCTGACTTGATCATGAAGTCTCTGCATCTCTGTAGAAAAATATTATTCTCCAACGCTCTTGAACTCATCTTGTTTCAACTCTCTCAATTCTGCAATCCCTCATGGTTGTATTCCATATACTATCTCGAATGGACTTTTCCCAGTGCTCCTATTTACCGAATTGTTAAATGCAAAATATGCCTGTGCCAGAATCTGATCCTATTGACGACCTTGGTCAGTGACTAAACTCCTTAAAAAATTTCCCAAACTCCTATTCACCACTTTAGTCTGTCCATTTGTTTGAGGGTGATATGATGAACTAAAGGATAAATTAGTTCCCAACCTCTTCCATAGAGTCCTCCAAAAGTGTCCTACAAACTTAGTGTCTCTGTCTGAGACTATACTTCTGGGCAATCCATGTAGTCTCACAATTTCTCTAAAAAACAAATTGGCTATATGTGTTGCATCTTTTTTTTCTAGCATGGTATGAAAAGTTCCATCTTGGAAAATCTATAGACTACAACAAATATGGAATCACTTCCCTTCTGGGTTCTAGGTAATCCCAATACAAAATCCATACTAATTTCATCCCAAGGCCTTTCTGGAATAGGCAATCACTGATACAAACTAGTGTTTTGTCTCTTTCCTTTTGTATGTTGACAAATATTACATCGGTCTAGAAATTTCTTCACATATATTCATACCTGTCCAATAGTACAAGTTATTCAACTGTGCAAATGTTTTTTCATGAACAAAATGTTCAACTAGACCTCCACTATGTTTTTATTTCAACAAATTATCTCTCATTGAGCATCTTGGTATGCACAATTGACTTCCTTTAAACAATAATCTATCCTGGATTAAATATTATATCCATGAGTTGTTATTCCTCAACAGAGGATTTTCATATGCTTCATAAGCCTCTTTAAAATCTGGATCATCCTCATACATTTCCCTAAGGTGCTCAAACCCTAAGGTATTCACTTGGAATTCATGTACAACCAAACTCCTCCTGCTCAAAACATTTGCAAATTTATTAGCACTTCTAGAAATATCTTTAATGACAAAAGTAAAATTCTGCATGAATTCTACCCACTTAGCATGCCTTTGATTCAACTTCTCTTTCTTAGTAATAAATTACAAAGCTTGATTATCACTATACAAGAGAAACTCTTTTGTAATTAGATAGTGTCTCCATTTATTCAAAGCTTGAATCATTGCATAAAACTCTTTTTCATATGTAGAATATTTATCCTTGGTGTCATTCAATTTCTCATTGAAATAAGCAATTGACTTATTATCTTGACTCAATACTGCTCCAATGGTTATTCCACTTGCATCACATCTTACCTGAAATGTCTTTCCAAAATCTGGTAAAACCAGAATTGGTTGTTTTGTTATCTTCTTTTTCAACACTCTGAATATTTTCTCAGCCTCCTATGTCCAATTAAAAGACTTGTGTTTCTTTTTTACAGTGTCCATTATGGGTGCACATATACCACTAAAATTTCTGATAAATTTCCTATAAAAACTTGCTAACCCATGAAAAATTCTCACCTCAAATATGCTCCTTGGTGATGATCATTCTTTGATCGCTCTCACTTTCTCTGGATCCATCTTCAATTCATTTGAAGAGATCACAAAACACAAATATATGAGTTATGTCTTCATAAAAGAACTTTTCTTCAAGTTTATTAACAAATTTTCTTGTTGCAACCTCCTCATCACTAATGTCAAGTGTTTTAAATGTTCTTCCTCTGTTTTTTTGAAAACTAATATATCATCCAGATATACGATGACAAATTTACCTATGAATTCTTTTAGTACTTCATTTATCAACCTCATAAATGTGCTTGGAGCATTTTTCAATCCAAAATTTGGCATGACTAACCATTCAAACAAACCTTCATTTGTCTTGAATTTTGTCTTCCATTCATCTCCCTCTTTCATTCTTATCTGATGATATCCACTCTTCAAGTCTATTTTTGAGAAATATCTTGTTCCACTCAAACAATCCATCAAATCATCCATTCTGGGTAAAGGGAATCTATACTTGATGGTAATCTTGTTTATGGCTCTGGAATCTGTACACATTCTCCATCCTCCATCCTTCTTTGGACTCAATACAGTTGGCACTGCACATGGGCTTATAGTTTCCCTGACTAAACCTTTATCCAACAACTCTTGAACTTGATTCTTAACTTCTTCATTCTCTCGAGGTGTCAACCTATACACTGCCTTGTTTGGAAAACTAGCTCTTAGAATCAAGTCAATATGTTGGCTAACACTCCTAATGGGTGGTAATGAGTGAGGTAACTCATCCACCACTATATCAGAAAAATTCTATAACAATTCTTCGATTTCTTCAACTAAATCATCCATAGAAGTATTGGTAAGGATAACTCTTGGCTTCCTTACTACAACAAATTGCATTTCTTGATCTTTCTTGATCTTTCTTGATCTCATTCAAGAGTTCCTTCCCACTCATGAGAAGTATTCTTGTGTTGGCTACCATTTTCTCTAGAGTGTAAGTATTATTTCTCCCATCATGAATGACATTCCTATCAAACTGCCATGGTCTTCTCAACAGAATATGACAAACATCCATAGGAATTAAATCACACAAAATCTCATCTTTATAACCTCCTATTTTAAATTCAACTTTGCATTGTTGACTTAACATTACTTGATGTCCTTTCTGCAACCACGATACCTTATATGAGCTTGGTTGTGCAGTTGTTTCCAGCTCCAGCTTCTCCATCATCTCTGTGAATACTAAATTATCAGTGCTCCCACTATCTATAATCATCTTGCAAACTTTGTCCTTTGTTTTAGAAGCAGTTCTGAACAACCTCGTTCGTTGAATTGAGTCTTCTATTTCCTTCTCTGGATTTAGAAGAAATTTACTCATCATAAGGTTCTATCCTCCTTCTACTGCTTCTACTTCCACATTCTTCTGGGATTCATAAATGTGTGTTTCTCCTCCTCCTTCGTTCTTCCTCTTGGGGCATTCCCAAGACACATGTCATGTCTTTCCACAGGCATAACATTTGACCTCACCTCCTCTACCTCTTCCTCTTCCTCGAGGAAAATAAT
>JASDQU011401446.1:59418-71805 GCA_032191745.1 Picea mariana | reverse complement strand
AACACTCAATTGTTTTTCTCGTGTTAACATATTATCAGTCCATGAAGTCAGATGAGCACTTGATGCTGCAAAATACAAGGTCACTGAGTTGGAGATGACTCTGGGAACCATTAAAGAAACTATGGCTAGTGATCATAGGAAGGAAATCCAACATACAAAGAAAATCCATGAAGAGGAGATGGAAAGGAGGCTCAAGGCCCAGGAAAAATATTTACATGCAATATTCAATGAAACAACCTCCCTCACCTGAAAGTTCCATGTGAGTGAGATGGAAAAGCTTAAAACCACACATGACGAGGAGGTGATGAGACTGAATTGAGAACTTTTAACGAAATAAGTGAAAAGGAAATTAGGAAGATACAACTAGACAACGATCTCTTGAAGAAAGTCGCGGAGGAAATCCAAAACCAAACAACCGCTCTCGAAACCATAAAAGCGGAGGCCATTGAAAAGAATGAGGAACTTTAGGATGCACATAAGAGGTTATTTTGTGCGCTTAACAAAGTACTGATGGTCAGGTCTGATTAAACAAATTTGAACACACAAGTGAAAGAAATGAATGGAAAATACCAAAAATCCCTAGAAGCTTACAACATAGTCATAGAATGGCAAGACTCATGACAAGCATTCCTAGAGACCCTGCCGATATACTCAGATGAACGAAGAATTAGAGATCGCCGAATCTTGGATGTAGGGATGACAACAATTACAGATATCCTAAAAACTCATGAGAAGATCACTACATCAAGCATAGAGCTATGGAGATCGACATACAATATACTCTTACAGTTCGAGATCGACCCCTTGAGGGATATTGATAAGGCGTCATCAACCCAAACGATGGTCGAAGACGTGGATACCAAAAGAAATCTCAACTTGAAATCCATTGAAGCAATTGTTGAAATCAATGAGGGGGTTATTGAGACGACTAATCCAACCCTCTAGAATGATTGCATTGATAGAGGACTATGCAACGTGTTGAACAAAGCTTGAAGACATAAGTTATCATTCCCATGTGAAAAAGTGAGGAAGACCTGGGAAGAACACAACTATGTCGAATGGATTCCATACTCGAAGACTTCAAAAGATGGAAGGCGATCATAGATGTGAAATCTCAACCGTCGAAACCCTCTTGATAATCTCATTGTAACCGAAATTTTTGCAGAGCAATCATTTCACTGTAATTATGTTAATGTCCTAATTGGGAAAGGAAACTGAAACATCGTTGTTATCACACAATTTGTACTTTGATAGAAGAGAAGGTAAATGGAGAGAAAATTGGCGTAACGGGAGACTATCCTATCACTGTCACCTCAATAGGATGTCTTTTTTTATTTAGGGTGGTAGGCCCAAGGGAGACATCCTCGATGACCTAAGGGTTTGAGAAGGAAAAGTCAAAATGGCTAGATAAAGATCCCCTCTCACAAGTCACCATCGATCAGAAAGTCTCGTTTTATAACCAATGAAGAGATAATATGTCAAAGTGTACCTGCTCGGAACAAAGAAATAAGAAAACTATATTTTTGCAAGTACACTTGATGGTTAGCACTTCATAAAACCATAGAATTTCTTGATAAAAGCAATTTGCTGAATATAATGAAGTAAAAAAAAATTTATAACAACAATCTTTATAGAGCAATACTTCACGTTAAATGCCTTGAAAATAGTTTCAAAATGACTAAGAATCATTAACCATTGAAATCATCACACTAGAATTTGGTAGAAGCAAACAAGATAAGGTATAGATCAACCTTTACAATTGATTTTATGAGCTTTTAATGCTGCATCTAATGGTTGTAGCTTACTTTAGTAACGGCAACAATATTTTTAGTAGGTTAGGCTATTATAAGGTTAGAAACTGTTAGTAGGTTGGGTTTGGAAGGTTGTGTTGATCAATTCCTCAAGGGAGGACTTAGACTAGTGCTTTTAGGGTTAAATGGAGTCAATAATGCGGCATCAAATGTTGAAGAAAAATTATAATGGAGAGTCAAATACAAGAGAGAATGATAGGTTGGAGTGTTGGTAACCCAAGGCTCCAATTATCAAACCCTAGGGGAAACTAGCTACTAAGGTGTAGGTAACCCTAGGCCTTAGTAGATTTCCTCCCTCTTTAACTCAATGATGAAGCAAAATCGGCTAGGATAAAGCAATGGATACTAAGGTTTTGCAATGGAAAGGTCTTAGCTCATGCTTCAAGAAAATTGGCCTTTTGACAATATCTAGTAGGTGAAAGCTTTTGAAGCTAGGACAATAACATGTGCTAGTCTTCCTAGGGTTTAGTCAAGCAATTTCATAATCTTGAATGTAAATGCAAGATAAATAAAACCATAACCATTCAATTAAGAAGAATTGTAGAAAATTCACTTACATTCATCAAGAATAATCAAGAAAATCCCTAGTTGAACACATCCACCAAGAAAATTGCCAAAATACACCAAATTTAGCCTCCTTCAACAAATGCGCCTAAAATTTCAACCAAGAAACCCTAAGGAGGGGGCAAATTTCAGTCCTCACAAGTGTGAGTGAAAGATGATGAAAAATAAGAGGGATTTTCCCCTTATTTATACAATACTAATGACCAAAATTAGGTCAAAAAGGGCCGACATGGCCAGTTACAAATAATATCCAGTTTTTACATTAAATGTCATAATTAAACCCTAAAACAAGCTGCTAATGTGAGGTCATTCCCTTTTAGGATGAGGTTAGGCCCTTTTTTGGCAACGTTGGTCTCATGGAGCAAAACGTTAGGCCTCCTTGGGCCTCAAGAACCTGCCACACATGCCACTTGGCACACAACTGACTCCAAAACATCCCAAAACGCTGGGTAACGTCATGGGTGACCTGTGTGATGTCATGGGCCTTCCAAGGCCTACATCATGGTGGAAAGGGAAAACCCCCCTGAGTCTAGGCCTTCCAGATTGCCCTTGGTGAAACGTCCTCCTCTCTCTAGTGCAATCCTCTGATCTGTCTCTGCCCTTGGCTGGGGTCTCCACATTCATCTGGTGGGATTTTAGCCCAATGGAGGTTCGAACTAATCATCTCCCCATGTTTACCGGTCCATTGGGTACCTGTCCATTAGGTGTGGCCCTGCAACATCAACATATACGCCCTCCATGGGCTCATAAGTCACATGAATCATAGAAATGTCAATCACATCTAATGATCAAGTTATTAAACATGTGCATGAAACCCCCTTTACCCAGACAGGTGCTCAAAGACATTATGCTAATCTGCAAGCCAAGTTTCGAGGGCACGTTAGGTCATCCTATTGGGATAATTCTCATTGGATGTGGGATGTTCCTCGGAGAATTCAAATCCAGGCCATGTGAGTGGATGAGGTGGTAAGGGATGTCTGGGAAAGGGGTGCAGTGATAGCAGGGAAATGTATAGCTTGCCAGTGGGTGCCTCTGAAGAGGGTGAGATGCACCTTGTCATGGATGCAAATGTTTCCAAGCCCATTCATTCCTTTTATCTTTTATTCTTATTGCTTTTTCTTTCAAGAGGCTAGTTAGGGGACACTGCCCTAGCGTAGTGACCAGTGGTGGCAATGTTACCCACAAGCATTTCATGGAAATGAGAAGGATGGCTTGTGATGAGACCCCCTTTCTCTTGGCTATGCCACCAAGAGCCACTACCCTAGCGTGGTGACCAACTATTGGTAGTGTCATACCACTACATGCCCATGGACCTAATAAGTTGGCTCGTGATGAGACCCCTTATCCTCCAACTAGGTCTTGATTTATTATTTTTTATGGGTCCCTATGTTTCTTGCCAAGTAGATTTTTATTGCTTTCTCGGGGATCCTTGGGCGAAGAATCTCAAGGTTTCATTCTTTTGGATTTTATCTTTTTCCAGCTACTTTTACCCTCCGGGCCTTTAGTCCCTTCTTCCCATAAGGCAAGGTAAAACCCTTAGATATTTGTCCAACCCAATGCCCGGACCAGTGTAATGGGATGGATGAGTGGGAAAAAGATGAAAAGTGGTAAGTATGGTGGGAGCGAACGATGGCCTTTCATGAATCCCACCAGTGGGAACTCAAACCCTATGGGTACCAACTTACTAGGGAATCCTGTCATTCCCTTGAGGTGTGTTCAAGTGGAAAAGCATAAGGTCCAAGCACACATTAGAAGCAAAAATAATTAAATGCACATATTCAAAGGTTTTGAGGATCAGAGTGACACATACCATTATACCCGAACTCATTACCTCATGGAGAAAGATCCATTTCTGCTGTAGGACCAGGCCGATGTGATGGATGTTGTTGCTGCTAAAAAAGTGGAGGCACTGAAGAATGAAAGGATGGGCCCTCCAGGGCCATGCTATTTTGATCTGGCTCTCGGTACTCCATGTCTAGGACCCGTGGACCTCGAGACATAATCTCCTTGGTTATGCCTGGGCTAGGGGATAACATCTGACTCCAACTTGGTGACATGTGCTCACCGTAGAGCACATGAGAACCTCAACATCTCTCGCATAACCTGTGACCTGCTTGATCTCAACATAAGATAAGACTGTTAGCACTCATTTGCGGTGGTGATATCACCCCCGACTCATATATATATAATACAAAATGAAAACAAGCATACAAATGGAAATACAAACTACTCTAGCATGAAATGAAAATGGTATATATAATGAATGAAAATGAAAACCTACTTACCTCCACTTACCCGTGAATTCAAGTCTTTGTCCCATGATGGGGTTTGAGGAGGTGCCCGCTAACTGGTAATGGATGCCTTCTTCCTTCCAATGTAGAAAAATAGTAGGTATCATTGACTGACTTTCTTCCAATTCTGAAGGGTCCAAGCCAAAATTGTGCATTCCCTTTGACATTAGTAGGCTATCCCTTCTTCGTGTCCCACATCCATACTTTGTMTCCCTCTCTRTATTCTCTRGTTCCGAACTTGGTTGTTTATTGTACAACCTTGGTGTACTRTGCAGAGGGAGGAGGGTGGGATTCTGCWGTGAAAACTTCTTGTTGGTATGGTTGGATCAATACGCTATCCTCTTCTTTCTTTAACAACTTGAGAACCCMAACTTCCTTCTATTTATACTTGTTCAGGAGTTGCTGATAATMTTCCCTCTTTGGCCATTGTATTTGATCCAAATATTCCTCGGTAGAAAAAGGAATATCATYAGGAGAAAATTCAAGAGGATTCTCTATTGGCTCATGCRCTTTATTAGTCTTGATGTGGTCAGTTATYTCTTGCACATGGATTTTGGTCATTGGCACATTTGGAAGACGACTTATCGTTCCATCGTTCATAGGCACATTTATATAAGTGAGGTCCATTTCTAAAGTGCCTCCCAACATTTCAACGAMTTTTCTGGACAACAACATTCCCCACACATCTGGGACATATAATACTACAATGTCCATATRGATCACTCTCTCGGGGTATCTTCCAAGGAATACTTCCACGTTTTCAATCACCCCATGCGTGGGTATGGMTCTAGACTCAAATCCACACACATTCCTGTAAGGTCGTGTGACCTTTAGGCCCAATTGTTTCATGACCTTTAGAGACATCATGTTGGTACTTGCCCCTGAATCCAACATACAATTGTTAAGGAACTTGTTATTCATCAGTAAGGTCATGAAGAAAGGTGGGTGTTCATCATACTAGACCCTAAAGTGATAATCTTGTAGCATAATATGAGGGTCCATTGGTCCATCTGATCCTTTGAAGAAATTGTCAAATCCTTCTTTGACGGATGGTACCTTGATGAATTCTCTTAAGGGGATGGTCACATGCATCTTGGATAATGCTCCTTCAAAGTCAAAGTTTAAGTCCACTCTTTCGGTCTTAGGAGGGTTCTTGGGAAGGAGAATGTTCATGGGTGGAGGTCTTGTTTGGGCTACTGCAGGGCTGGTAGAGAGAGGTTGGTTCAGTTTCTTTTGTCTAGTATACACTTGGAACTCTTGTTTCTTCAACTTCTCTCTTGATTCTTGGTCCAAGTTATTTATTACCTCCATCCTAGCCTTCCTGGTTGCTTCCTTTATGCCGTCTTGATGTTCTTAAGGGGAAATATTAAGGCAGATCTAGGGGCCCTCTATGGTATGGTTCATTATGTTTACTTGGTCATGGCCTCCATTGTTGTAAGGACATTCATGTTCCCAGCGTGACTCACTGCATTGCAGACACCAAGGGTTTTCATCCACCACATTCACAGGAGCTAAAGTATTTGGAACCTCTTGATCATTCCTTGGTCTGAAAACTTGGTTCCCTTTCTGGAATTGACCCTTGTATGGAACCCTAGGGGCTTGATGTTGAGCCCTTTCTAGGTTGACAATCCTATTCATCATTAGTTCTTGTGTTTTTACCATTCCGTCTACAGTCATCTGCAACTTTTCCAAGCTAGCATGAATATCCGAGGCAGGCTCAACATTGTGGACTATCTTAGGTTTAATGTCCATTCTGATTCTTGGGGCTGAGAAAGATTCAACTTTGGATGATAGAAGGTTGTCTTCTATCCTTGTGGATAATTCTTGGACTTCTTGGATTCTTTGGGGGTTTTTATCTCTGAGGAGATACCCTAGTTGACTAGTAAAGGCTTTGGTATAAGTGAGCAGAAGGAAACTATGAGTTGGATGATGACTCACAGGGATTTTCTGCAACAAGGTTTCAAACCTATTATGGAATTCTATAATGGTCTCATTCTCCTGTTTCACGAGGTTATTTAGCCTTATTAGTAGCATGTTGGGGTCTTCCTTGATACTCCATCGTTTAAGGAAAACTTCTTCTAACTTATCCATGCTTTTAATACTGCCATCAGGAAGACTATTGTATAGTGCCTTGTGCCATCATGGAGGGTAGAAGAGAACAATTTCATAGCCAAATATTCAACATCATCACTAATGGGATGAAGCTGGAAGAACGCCCATAAATTCCCCATGTGATCCTCGACACTGATTGCATAATTACTGGTGAATTTAGGAAACCATTTCTCATACTTGGGGGAAATTTTCCTAGGGTAGCCTGGTATAGCTATCATGTCTAGCGGTTTGAAAAGATTGGATGACCATTGTATTTGGTTATTGGCTTGTTTTGGAATAGAGGTATGATTTCCTGTGCTAGACATTGTGTTTAAGGGAAGATTTCCTCCGAAAAGTGATTTTACTATAGGAGAGTTTCAGGGATGTTTTCTTCTAAAGGATTTGGGAGGGTTGGTGTACCTCCTTGTGGAATGTGGAGTCGTCAGATATTTTTCTTGAAATTATCAAAGAGATAAGGGAATCACCCTTTGTGGAGTCGCTAGGTAAGATTTTAAGACAAATATTCTCTAGGAAAGGCTTACCGAAAAAGTGTCATATGAGGGAGATTGATTTAGTGTTCCCCGACAATGATGCCAAAATTTTATCGCACAATTTGTACTTTGATAGAAGAGAAGGTAAATGGAGAGAAAATTGGCATAACCTCCTTGTGGAATGTTATCTAAAATTACATAAATTACATATCTAAAAGGTGAATGTAGAAAAGCATAATCATAAGGAAGTTGAAAACACTACTAAAAGTGTGGGAAGTACAAATAAACCCATCGGGGCTATGGACGCTCGCTGACAATGAGGCCATGCTTGTATGATACCAAGGAATCTTCGTTGGGGCTATGGGCTAGAAGCAAAGCAAATGCCAAGAAAGAGAGATGAGGAAAACACTTCAGTTTATAATGGTCGATAAGCATTCCTCTGTGGTGTTACTCCCATGTTTTACTATGGATGTATGAACTAATCACTCATTAACACTCACCATAATTATGCGGAATATCACTAGTAACAGACTTTTCTTCTGTATTTTCCTCAGGTTGATTGATGTGGGGTCCTCAATATGTATACTATATGAACTGTCTAAAGGTAAAAATCCCATTGATCTGGTTCAAGTCACTTTCTTTTGAGCTCAGAGATAACCGGTTCTTCCCAGTAAGTCGCCATTTGTTGTGACAACACAACAACCCCACCCAAACTATTAGTTTTGGTGGGGGCCCACACTACCTTTTTTTTTTTTGTAGGCACTACTCTTTGACTTACCTGGTTGTTCATGCACATACACACAAACCCTCCTCACGATTAGTTACCTTTGTTATAATACATAAAATATCCACCAGTTTTGTTACCTCTCTTCCTGCACGCTTAAAGCTTGGGTACTTAGGCTAGGCCCTCTTCCCTTCTCTCACGCAACCTCATCCTCACTCATTTTGTCGCCGCGTCCTTACTTAGTCATCCATACATCTTCATCTTCACATTTCACCAACGAAGACGTTTCATAACGTCATCGTCGAGGGATAAACAATTCCCCAACATCACTCTCATAGGCTTGCCCATGTTTACCGATGACGACACACTCTGTTCTCTTTCCCTATCATAAATTCAATGCCTTTTAATGTTTTTTATCAGTTATCTCTAATCATGTGACCACTCTCATGACATGCCTGTGTTCCACTCAAGTTTTTCGAAATGTCCTGGATTCAATGTCTTCTACATAATTCCAGTGATACTGCCCTTGATACTCAGAATTCTAAATGCATATGTGATTCATGTTTATGGACCCACGAGAATGAATAACCGACTAAGACTAACACATAAAAGTAGCTCTCGTATCACCCCACTTCCTATCCACTTTCACCTATGTTGCAAAAACAATACATAAATTACATATCTAAAAGGTGAATGTAAAAAAGCATAATCATAAGGAAGTTGAAAACACCACTAAAAGTGTGGGAAGTACAAGTAAACCCGTCGGGGCTATGGATGCTCACTGGAAGCGAGGCCATGCTTGTATGATACGAAGGAATCTTCGTCGGGGCTATGGACTAGAAGCGAAGCAAATGCCAAGAAAGAGAGATGAGGAAAACACTTCAGTTTATAATGGTCGATAAGCATTCCTGTGTGGTGTTACTCCCATGTTTTACTATGGATGTATGAACTAATCACTCATTAACACTCACCAGAATTATGTGGAAGATCACTAGTAACAGACTTTTCTTCTGTCTTTTCCTCAGGCTGATTGATGTGGGGTCCTCAATATGTATACTATGTGAACTATCTAAAGGTAAAAATCCCATTGATCTAGTTCAAGTCACTTTCTTTTGAGCTCAGAGATAACCGGTTCTTCCCAGTAAGTCGCCATTTGTTGTGACAATACAACAACCCCACCCAAACTATTAGTTTTGGTGGGGGCCCACACTACTTTTTTTTTTTTGCAGGCACTACTCTTTGACTTACCTGGTTGTTCATGCACATACACACAAACCTTCCTCATGATTAGTTACCTTTGTTATAATACATAAAATATCCACCAGTTTTGTTACCTCTCTTCCTGCACGCTTAAAGCTTGGGTACTTAGGCTAGGCCCTCTTCCCTTCTCTCACGCAACCTCATCCTCACTCATTTTGTCGCCGCGTCCTTACTCAATCATCCATACATATTCATCTTCACATTTCACCAATGAAGATGCTTCATAACGTCATCGTCGAGGGATAAACAGTTCCCCAACATCACCCTCATAGGCTTGCCCATGTTTACCGATGACGACACACTCTGTTCTCTTTCCCTGTCATAAACCAGCTAGCATGATCCAATTGAATCTTGAATCCACGTCAGGGTTATTTCTCACACTGGGCTCGCACCTTAGTCATTACATGAGACCATCTCCACACCTCCACTTGGCATATTAGTACCGACTGACCCTTTTTGGCAAAAACTTGTCTTCGTCGGAAGTTTCATAGTGCACATACCTCTTCATCTCCACCTTTCAATGATGACAACACTATCCTGGATTTCTAACGATTATGCAAAAACTCATCCTACGGACTAGACTAACCTGGCCGTCGTTGACTACCTCACCACTGTCAATCTCACACTTATCCAATACCTTCCCACCATGATTACCTTGATGTCTCATCAACACCATTAAAGAGAAGGTTGGTGCCCAACGGTCATATCGATGAATGTTAAAAGGGTCATCATTAAAACTCAAGCACTGCAATTGAGGTTAAGTGACCCAATAACAAGTCATCATCATCAGAAGTTGCCCCATATTCTTGTTGAAATCTCTTATCAATATCAACTTCCAACGATGATAGTTGTTTGACGATCCCATCTTTTCAATCTTCCCTCTCCTCAATGATTATAACTTTCAAGCGCACATGAATGCATTTATTTTACTGTGTATTACCCTGACTTGGTGCAAGTTGTATCACACCTTATTCATTGATTACACTAGGGTTTGGAGGGAATTTGTAAAGTGTTTATACAACGTCAAGACTCTAGATTTTTCCACTTGCTCGCTAAGGAAGGTAAACACTGTGTTTGTGGATTTTTGTTCTCTAAGTTTGATTAATTAGTATCCCCTGTTTCTGAGTGAGTATCCTGCAAATCATTTGAATATTAGTATTTCTATCCCTGAAATGACTCTATTAACTATTGACTTGTCTGTTTGTGTAGGTAGCGAGATGTCCCAGATGCTATCCATAAAGGGAAAACTCCAAACCTTTGGAACACCTGTTCCAACCTCAATCTCTGAGTCGTTCAATATCGTCGACACGAACAACCACGATGGAATGGAACACTACCTCAACTATGATGAGATTTTGGATGTGTTCCAAAATGAAATATTTTTGTCTTGTGACCCAGACATCGATACATACAGGAACATATGAAAAAGTGACATTCATACAGTAGCGTCCCGCTCAGAGCTATTTCCTTACAATGACGCAACTAGATGGTGTTTTGCGTATCTATAGAAAGATATGAGACTAATAGTCAATGCTTCAGGTCTCCCGATCACGTAACTCAAAGAAAAAGACACCCGAGTTAGATATCAGACCCCAAAACCTATAGTATCCTTGGACGAGTCATTCCTAGATCAATTCAGAATCGAACATGAAGACTTCAAGCCCCTAATAGAAGACTGGTTTTACAATGAAGAATGGCTAGTGAAAAAGGGGGAAAGGTATGTCCCGACATGATACCTTAAGAGCCCTTACAAAATGATGAATACCATGATATGCAAACTTTATGGCAAGGAAACCATCACCCATTTCAGGATGGAGTGGTTTCCTATGGATTACACAGTAGTCCATAAGGGCCAAACGTTCAATTGGGCGAGCATCCTTTCTTTCAAAATCGCTAAGCGTATCCAGGATCCCAAAGGTATGAAAAACCCTGGCTTCTACATGTCCTCTTATCTCATAGATGTTGTGTGTGCAACCAATTCATTCCCTACATTTAGTTGGGCTTGGACCCCAGATAAAGGGCCGATCCATTTGTACTGTTCACAAATGTGGGAATTCAACTACAAGGATTATTATTATGAGATCTATGAGTATTTCCTTGCCCCCTTGCATAAGGCCATATTTGGTATTTTCCCACATAGGATCTCTCCAGGGGCTATCAAAACCTTAAAGGAGATCATGGGCTGGTATATGAAAAAATACTACACTTATGTCAGGATCTACCAGACCACATGACCACCACACGTACTACCCAAATATGTGCCCAATAAGTTATTGGCCAGAGAAATAACATACCAAACTGTAGAGAAAGGGGCCACTACCTATCTATCAGAAAAGAACAAAAGGTATTGATCGATTTACCCCCTCCACATAGGCTCATACTCTTTAGAAAACAAGAAGCAAGTTGAAAAGGAATCAGAAATACTAAAGGAATCATGCCTCTATATCGGAGAGCCCAAATCCCATGACCCCTGAAATGTGGTGTACGAACACATGAAAGCCGTCAGGTTGGCGACAAAAATCATGCACGAGGCTCGGTTCTCGGAAGATGTATTTTGAGGCGCTTTAAGTTTTGAAGAAGCAGTAGAAAGGCTCACCACTGATGCTTCTCAACAAAAACTAAGGAAAGAGGAAGAGTAGGACAAAACACCGAGGCTAGAACAATTCAAAGCCTACCTCCTTAAAGACAAAGAGAAGCTAAAWGAGGAAGAGAAAAAAAAGAGGGATAAAGAAGCTGAATTAATGAGAATATTACTAGCAAAAGAAGAAGAGGGAAGCTGAGGAAAAACAAATTGCATTGGAGAAAATATGGAATAAATATCTTCCCCCAGGGAAAAATAATACATGTGAAGAAGAAACAATAAACATAAGACAATCAACATTGACTGCACAAGGAAAATAAGAAAAAATATAAGATCGATATTCCTAATGTCCAAGACAAGAGGTTATCATGTGAGAATGAAATTATCACTATAAGCCTTGCTACCGATTTGGTTAACACCTTGATAGAGGAGTGCACTCCCTTAGCCTCCATCCCAGGGAGTTTATCACTCACTTTTGAAGGACTTGGCTTCGAAGGATCCATAGTCGCTGTCGACGATTACTATTACAACCACAAGACATGATCTATCAAGAAGAGAACCCCCAAGAGGAAAA
>JASDQU011401445.1:19753-50113 GCA_032191745.1 Picea mariana | reverse complement strand
AAGACAGACTTTTGGGAGAATGATATGCTGAGTCGCGATATCCCGATGTGGCGAAAATTAAGGTTCGAATTATGAGAAGGAAATCTTAGATTAGGCGACTAATTAATCTCGCTATAATCATGTCGCAACTTCGTGGATCGGGGTTTTGGACACCTCAACTTTATGAGAGAAAGTGTCAAGCAGCGAAGTGCCGAGAACCAAATTTAACCATGGTTAGTTTTTTACCTTTAGTCTCTGACCAAGGTTATCACAAAGTTATCGTGTTCTCGGCTATCGGGGCTGTAAGAACAAAAACTTGGGTTTGACGAATGCTGAGGCGCGAAACCTCGACGACGTCTAATCATGGGTTAAAGGTTTTACCCTAGTTAATGCCTTGGGCGAAAATTAAAAAACGAGTTCGCAGTTTCGCGAGTCGGGACTTGAGAATTCAAAGATCAAAGTATCCGACTTGCGAGGTCCCAAAATAAAACAAAAGAGAGAACATACTTGCGAGAATATACCTGCTTTGAAAGTAGGAAAAGCATCTCTGTTCAGGCGACAAGATTTCAGAGTTTTAAAATCTCGGAAGGAAAGAAAGTCAACTTAGATTTCAAGTTTCGAAAATTGAAAATTTTTTGGAAGGTAAAAAACAAGGGCGGCTCCAACAGAGGCTACCATGGAGATGTTGTTGTTCCTGTTTCTTGTTCCGAGCAGGTCACATATAATAGCTCTAAGAGGGAGCTATAATGTCGATTGCAGGAGGAAACAATTCAGATGGTCCCTAGTTGAGACATGGAGCAGACTATCCAGACATAGGAGTTGTACACATCCATGTAATAAAGGAGAAGAGGGCGAAGTTAGAACCTTCTGGCAAGAAGGGTACCTTTGCAGATACAGAGTATCTCATATGGAGATCAATTCAATTGATCACTCTTCAATTCACTGGGAAGAGTCGGTAGATCTAGAAGGGCCTACCCAGAATCGTTCCAGTAACCAGGAAGAGACCAGCATGGTCCCGTGATGATTTCCAGGATGCAAAGGGGGATACAAATATATGGGGCATTGATAAGCCATATCATGAGGAGCATATGGCTCTACCAGTGGTAAGCAACCCCACCAAGTATCAGCTCAGAAGAAACTAGAGTTCAGAGGGAGTCAACTCTCGGGATCCAGTAGAAAGGAGCAACCTTCCTAGGACAGTTCCTAGGAGATCAGACTACATAATAGGTCACCACATGTAGAGGGAAGCAGATGACTCTAGAGATTATATAGACTGAAAGGAATTCAAGCTTCATAGGGAGCTCACTTCAGAGTTCGAAATGAAGGATCCAGGTTTGATGCATTACTTCTTGGGATTGGAAGTGTGGCAGAGATCAGATGAGATTTTCCTTAGCCAAGGAAAATACACTGTTGAGACCCTACAAAGATTCGGGATGATGGAATACAAGTCCATGGCCACACCCATAACGATAAATATGAAGCTCATGAGTGATTCATCTTCAGATTTGATGGATCCCACAATGTACAGACAATTGATTGGATTCTTGATGTCCCTAGTTAACACCAACCAGAACATATGTTTTGGAGTGAATGTCTTGAGTCAGTACATGGTTGAACCTAGACATGTACATTGGATGGCAACAAAACATTTGTTGAGATACCTATGTGGTATGGATTAAGATCTGTCTCGGATGGAGATGTGAAGCTGCAGGGTTATACAGACTTTGACTGGGCAGAGAGTGTAGTGGATCGAAAGAGTACTTCCAGAGGCTACTTCGGTTTGGGATCGGTGTGATATCATGGTTGAGCAGGGAGTAGACATCAGTGGCACTCAGTACAGCAGAGGCAGAGAATATAGCAACCAGTGTTGGAAGTCGTGAAAGAAGTTTCTTGCAGGACTTCATTCTAGACATGATGCAGAAGGGACTTGTGAAACTCCAATACACATCCACAAATGAGTAGCATCAGGCAGACATTCTCCCAGATTGGTCATGCTGATTTGACGAAGGGAGAATGATGCATTCACTCACAGGATTAGCCATGTTGATTTGGCTAGTGGTGAATGGCTCAGGCATAGTCTTTCTCCTATTAGTCATGATGATTTGACTAGGAGCGAAAAAGACTCGAGATGCTCCAGAGACAAGCTTGGCATGATGCAAAATGTCCACTCTCGTTGAGAGGGAGGTGTGTTGTTCTCTTCTCATGTTGGCTAACCCCTCTAGGCAAGGGTTCCCTGGATCAGTCTTGCGGCTAAGGGGGTAATGCATTGTCGACACTGATTAGAGAAGAAACATCACACACATAGTCGTGAGGACTATGGGAGTAGCTTTGTGCTACTAGATGAGACTATAACTATGGTTGATGGCATTGTAGTAGTTGTGTGCTACTAGTTCATTGTTGCATAGTTATAAAGACATCGACTATGATTATGGCCGATGGCATATTGTAGTAACTGTGTTAGTAGTTGATTGTTGCATAATCATAGGTATGACTATGGTCGATGGCATTATAGTAGTTGTGTGTTACTAGTTGATTGTTGCATAGTCATACGAATTCTGACTATGGTTGAGGGAATATTGTAGTAGTTGTGTGCTACTAGCTAATTGTTGCATAGTCGTGAAGGTGGCAGACTATGATTATGGCTGAAGGCATATTGTAGTGGTTGTGTGCCACTAGTTGATTGTTGCATAATCATAAAGACTATTGTATGGCATTGTGGCAGTTGTGTGCTATCAGCTAATTGTAGAGTACTCAGTGGACTATTAGATGAATACATCGTGAAATTTTCCTCACTAGCTAAGAGGGAGTGTTGATGTTTTGGTAGCTGTGGGAGGATGTTTCCCTCCTAGATGACCTTTCTTAGATGCGGAGAAGACTCTGGAAGCAGGAGATCCATTGGACAAATGTTGAAATACCCTAGAAGAGAAGTCGGCCTAGAAGAATAAAGTATAATTAAAATACACCTTCCCAGAAGAGAAATCGACCCAACTAGAAGGACATGAAGACTATAAATAAGGAGGCACCTTAGCTCATTTGTTCACTCACACTCTTTCAGCTACACAGAAGCAAGGCACAAGTTTGGAGAAGGTGACGCAGATGTTGCAGTGACTCAGTTTCTTCTTGTTCAGTCTTTTGGTATCTCTTTCTTGTGCGCTACTCCTTGAGGAGGTGCGCTACCTTGGTACAATGCTAATGTTGCAACTATGGTGGTATTTATGGTTGAGCTAGCCTTTGTGCTGGGGTTTATCTGATTGGACTTGTTTTGTGAATGGAATCTATCTAAGAAAGGTTGTTGGGTTTTTCCCAGAATAAATCTCGTGTTTTTTTCTCTTGTTTATGCTCCTACTAATGAAGTAAAAGAACACAAGTAACACTAATATTCTGTAAATAAGGAAAATCTAACATCGAGATCGTCTTGGAGTGAAGAAAATAGTTGTCTGGTAGCTGCCTTTTCTTCTTTTTGATGCATTGTCTTTTGAGGGGGGGTTTTGTTCCGATGTGGTTTTCCCTCTTTCCTCGTTTTTATTCAGTGTTCATTAGTTGCATTGTACATGAGTACCTAATATGGCCTAGTTGTCGGGGACTTATTTTTTATTACTCCATAGTGATGTTCAGAGGGGGTGTTGGAAATATTTATATTTTCGACTCACTAGTTCAGTGGTAGTTCACTGGAGCTAGTTCCATTTTAGACGTATATTTTAGACCATCACTATTATGCATGCATTCCTAAGAAAAAAATCAATGCTTGTTCGTTTTTTCTTAATTATGGAATGTTCTTTCCTATAGAGTGTATATCACTCATTCATTGTATTATGACTGATTACATCATTGGAGTAGTGTGAATAGATTTTCTCATTCTTCCATACTGAATCTCTCGTCCTATTCTTGATAAGATTTGTTTGTACTTGTTTTAGCTAGGTCTCCTGTGCATGTTTCCATGAAACATTGACACAAGGAAGGGTTAATATTGGTTGAAAGCTCAAGGACTTGGATCAAAATCAAGGATGGTCTTAATCTACAAGAACACTAGTTCAACATATCCTCTTATACACCTCTCAAATTCATATGAGGAATAATACTTCTTTAACTAATCTTAAGACAATATGAGGAATAGTACTTCTCTAACTAATCTTAAGACAACATTAATTTTGGCTACTTCCAGTTAGAATTTTGATTTGTTTCTACTTGGGTGTTTTGAAAAGAAACATTATTTCTTATTGATAATACTCAAACCTCTTCCTTGTTTATACTACTCATATATGTATATTAAAAACATACAACTAATACATGTATTAAATGCCGAAAAAACATCTATTTAAAAATACACTAAAGACAATATATGGGGAAATTTTTGGTTTGAAGCCAATTCTAACAATCAATTATTATATAGTACTACGTTTTTGTACAAATGAGAAGAGAATTAATATCTCTCTCCAAATGCTATCTTTCTTTTGCCACGAATGGAAAATACAATTTTTTAATTTTTTTTTATTGTTCGAGGGGAAAAAATATATTCCAAAAAAAATTCTCAAAACTTTTACAACTTTTTAGCCTTGTTGGTAGCACAAAGGTCACCAACATAACGTGCAAGAAGAATGGTAATATGTTATTGATAATAGAGAAATTGTGAGATTCACAAGAAAAGAAATGTTAATAATAACAAACAAAAAAATGTTGAATGTCTTATGATGTAATCTTCTCACATGACCGTGATTGACCTTACTTTGTTACATTAGTGTGTTTCGTGCCTTAAATCGAATTGGGTCAACACACATTTCTCCTATACCTAGGTGGTTTAAGACCAACCTAGTTATTATGTGGGTCCATAACCCTCCCTACCTATTTTAATATCAAGTGATTCATTCTTAGCCTATGTACACCATATCAAATAGTTTGCTCTTTTGCTCTTGGGTTGCATTCCCTTATCTCCAGCGCACTTATGGATCAACTCCAAGGTATTCTTGTTAGGGTTTTATGTTATGTTGCCCTAGTGTTGATTTTCTCCTTGCTTATTGCAAAAGCTAGGGTTTACAAATTGGTCCCATTCGATCCCTTGACATTCTTATGAATTTCAACATGGTATCAACTAGGTCTACAACTCCTTCAATGATTTTGTTGTTAGTGGGGGCATTTTCCTTTTGTTTCTATTGGTACCCTTTTTTAATAAGTGGTTACAACTGAAGATTACCCAACTTAAAGGAGATTTTGGCATTGTTTACTCATGTTGTTATTGGTTAGAGAAGAGCGCCTTGTTTGAGATTATATTTACCTTGTTTTTTGCACCTTAATGGAGATCTTGTGTATAGTGTTGTAGCCCCCATCTTGGGGTTTTGCCCACTGATTTATTTCCAACATTTTTTAGTGGACAATTTAAAGCTTTCAACTGGCTAATCCCTCTTTTCTAGGGTTTCCTAGGGTTTTACCAAGGTTTTAAACCCTAAATTCATCACTCTTTATCCCTTCTTTCATAGCCAGTGCGCAACCACTTTTGCAGATTTATTGGAAGAAGTTAGTGCCTCTCTTTCACTCAAGTCTATAAAGATGAATTGTGAAGAATCTACAGAGGCCTCTTCTCATTGAACCTATGGACTTGTCATATGTATTTACCCAGTTAAATGGGGTTGATTATGATATTTGTGCAAAGCACTTAACAACAATTCTTCGAAGCAAGGGTTTATGGATGTATTCATTAAAAACATGTTCCCCTGATATTTAACGTATGATACCACCAATGTTGCATTTCAACATGTTTTGATCAAGTACAAAAGCCTATCTTCTGAGATATTGTCTATATGATCCTTCTATTCATGGGGGTAATAGAAAGAACAAGTGTTATTTTTTATGAAATCCTTGTTAACTCCACCACATTTGTTGATGTTCTTTATATTCTAAGAGTTTGTGATTTTACAGTGGATGTTTCAATTTATTATGATGCAATGCATGACTCTCGACGTTTGGAGTTAATTCATAGTAACATTTTTGGGATATGGCCAATTGTTTTCGAGGGAGAGCAAAGTGCTTCCTCACCTTCTTTAATGGAGTTTATACTCACAAATACGCAAGATCTATCCAGCTTTTTTTTAAGATGATTCTACCAATTATTCTTAGTGTATTCTAGTGGGTCTCTTCTTTCCACATTATGACGTTGGTCCTTTTAGGGAGAGCAAAGCGCTTCCTCACCTTCTTTGATGGAGTTTATACTCACAAGTTCATAAGATCTATCCTACTAATTTTTTAGATGGTTTTACCAATGACTTCAATGGATCTCTTCTTTCCACATTATGATGTTGGTCCTTTTTTGATGTACTATTTTCGAAAACTTTATTTTCAATGACAACTTCAATGGGTTCCTTCTATACCTCTACCAAGTTGTGGAAATGTGTTGGAGTGGGAGATAAGGTCTTCAAGGGAGGTTATATCTTCACTATACGGCCCATATTCAACATGGGGGAAATTATAATGTAATATCCTCTCTTCGAGGCTTCTTGTTTTGATTAAAGAGAGATGTTATGAATTGGGTCCACCATATTTTGTCTTTTGTATCCATAAACACACTCACCTTTGTATCTTGTCCAAAGCCAACCTATACTCGAGCCAAGGTGAAAACACCCACTCACTATTGTATTTGAGCTCTCCTAAATGTATTCAAGCTCTCAAGGTATTCGGGTTTGGCATCCATATAGAGTGTAGTGGAGCTTTCTTAGCTGCAAGTAAGCTCTCTCTAATGTATTCAAGTTGGGTATACATAAGCCCACTCTCTTTTGTATTTCGGCCTTGGTCAACCTTATATCAAGTTGGGTGCTCATAAACCCACTCCCATGTGTATCAAGTTGGGTATTCATAGACTTGCTATCGTTTGTATTTTGGCTACAACTAACCTTTATCAAGTTGGGTATTCACATAAACCCACCCCTATTTACGACTACGATTGATCCTACTTTTTTGTTGGGTCTATATAAACCCACTCTCCTATTTCTATTTTTGGCACTCCATGGCCTCTTGCTTCGAGTAAGGGAGAATGTTGAACTGATGATGTTATCTTCACATACAACGATCACTGACCTCACTTTGTTATTGTGTATTAGTGTGTTTCATGGACAACCTAGTCAACACATTTATTATATACGCAGGTGGTTAAGATCGACCTAGTCATTATGTGAGCCCATTGCCCCTTTAGCCTACAAAGACCATTTCTACATTAAAAATGGCAATCTCATCAATCCAAATCCTCAAAATCTCAAATTTGGCAAAGATTGCCTTGTCAGATTTTGATAATGGCAAATCTGAAAAGGTGAAAAGTGGAGAATGTTTAGCCTTCTTCTTACGAGTCATTGTGACTAATGTCCCCTCACCATCCTCCTCTCAACTAAATGGGTACTTCAACTCAACGCACACACATGCAACTGCTTATATCACATCATCACAAATTGCAGTGACTAACCAACATCAACGCTCCAAATCCATGACTGAAAACATCCTTACTGTGTACCTGTCATCTACAAGATTGCCTATACAACCAACCAAACTAACCATGAGTCTTATAGATCAAGACATTTCTTCATAGGTTCTTTCCACAATATGCATACGATGCATTTGACTGAATTATCCAAGCATCTTGCTAACAAACCTCACACACTTGTTACCAGCTCCAAGTTAGGTTTTTTTGTGGATCAGAATCTCCCAACTACGGCCTACTTTGAAGTGCACCTCCTTGGCAATTCTCCATTAACTACTCTTCTCCTATTGACCTAATGTGTCCTTTTGAGAGCTTCCTTGGTCCTAAGTGCAAATCACCAAGGACACACGTATGGATGTACACAAACTTGCTGATATTAAACTTTTACAAAAAGAAACAAACGAACACAAACAAAGATAAATACTGATTTTACATACAACCATAATTACTAAAAAATGGCTCATAGCTCATTCATAATTAAGCATATAACATCAACAATTAGCAATAAGTGGTTGATAGGTTGCATTAATGCGACCGACGCTTCACGAGTAAACAACAATGATTATATGCACAAATATCTTCTCCATGGTATAAACAAAGCCAAGCAAAGCACAATAGCTATCAATATAGCCGGCAATTGAACTATTGATCGTTGAAGAACGCAATTAGATGAACAAATATCTTCTTCGTCATATAAATAAAGACAAGCTAAGCACACTAACTATCGATGTTCTGTATTAGAAGGGGAATTAAGTTTAAAAAGAATTAATTATGAGTCGGTTTTGGTCATTTTTCCATTGATGACTTAACACTTGCATTATTAATATTGCACTCATGCACATTAATTGAAAGAATAAAATTACCAAAATGAAGGATAACACTAATCGGTTTTAGAATAATGAAGGATAATACCTTAACTATAGATCCGTTGAAGAATGCAATTAGATGAACAAACATCTTCTCTGTGGTATAAAAGAAGGCAAGCTAAGCACAATAGCCATCAATACTCTATTATTAGAGGCGGAATTAATCTTTAAAAAGAATTAATGACTCAATTTTGGTCATTGCCACTGATGCCTTAACGCATAATTAATATTGCACGCATGCACATTAATTGAAGGAATAAAATTACAAAAATGAAGGATAATGCTAATGCCAAGAACGTATAGACAACGACCACTGAATATTTTTACTACAAAATAAGCTTCATGCAGGGCTGGTTCGACATCATAACAATCCTCTTACATATTAGTCAAAGGAATGTATTGGGATAGATAATACAACATTGCTAACCTAGCAATGAAATGAGGATAATCTCCTAAACTGATAAGCAGTACTAACGACCTGGTTAAAAGCACAAATTTATTGACCTACTCATAATGATTTTCTTAGCATATTTGAACGTAAATTTATAATCAGTCCTAACCAAATGGCTGGATCCTCATGCGTTAATAACAGAACTTCATAACTGGCATAATGTCATCTTACATTACACAAGGACCCCTATAAAGATCTCAGCCATCAATCATATAAATATTATTCATTTAGTGACCTGAGATGTTATTAGCTTGATCCCTCAAATACATAGTTGCTTTGGAACAGAATTGGAAGGGCGTGCAAAATCTTGATATAAAGAAACATGTACATAAATAATCATAAGACAACTCTGCAAGTGACAATAGCCAGGAAGGAATTGGTAATATTAGATGTACACCCTTAAAACGAATCTGAATAGACAGAAGATTGCTTTACAAGAATGGTAAAGAAGAAATTACTAAGGATTCTTCTTCATCTAGGGAAAAAAGAAAAGTGGAAAGACTAGGTAAGAAAAGCATACAGATGATGCTTGGATTTGGATAGACCCCAGAATCTGTAAGAGTTGTCCATTGCTACACCTCTTTGGCCATTGAGCCAGATGATTGACCAAATAGTGGATTTGCAGTGGAGGCCAGGTGCAAGTGCTGGGTGATTTTGATGAAAAAGACACCCCGCACTCCTGGCATCGTAGCTGAAAAAGGACTTGAAGGCTTATTGCTGAAATTGTGCCAGGTAATTTAAGTAGATTCATGATCTAAGGTGGTCATACATCTGTGCTTCAGTCAAATCTAAGTTCATGAAATCTTTCTTCTCCTTTACAAAGAAGAAAACAGAAAAATAAAGATGATTCTGACAAGAGTTTTTACTTTCAAACATACATTAATGTCAAAAATGCAATACCTCTATAAGTTTGAATACAACAGAGTTTCAATTGATAAGATAGCTGGAAACTCAACATGCATAAAATGCACATGAACTTAAACTCTTAAATCGCAATAGAAATGTAACCTTGCAGTGCTAAGAACTTCTAATGCTTCCATAAATCACAATACAAGTGACACCTTTTACTTCTAAGAAATTCTGATCCTTCCATCACTCTTCATGGGATCACCTTTACTCATAAAGCCCTTCTTCGTGCCATACATCCACAAGAAAGTCAATCATCTCCTGCAATGTGTTCCAGTAAAGTCCAATTATGCAAGTCCAAGTAATATACCAACTTACTCTAAGCATATAGTTATTTGTATAGAGTAGATTCAACCTTTAATGTTGGGGTATTATACAAAGGATCAGAATTGCCATGCAATAATAGAAGTCACTGTTATGAAGAAAAAAAAACAGATGAGATTTGCAGAGAAGACTCACAGGTAATGGAACAGGTTGTGGAAAAGGCTGGTTGGTTGCAAGCAAATCGTCATATGTTGTGTTCCAACTGCAAGGAAAACATCAAAGCCTTCTTTGAGTCTGGTTGATGCTATAGATTAAAGTCTAATTGGACTTAAGTAAAACACCAGCCATGTGATTTAAACCAATGCCATAGTTTTAAATAGCAAGAAGTATTAACACCTCCAACATGAAAAATATAGAACCATGAAGCTTTTTAATGTTAGCCAAAGATAAAACAAGAATTTACATCTGCTTCGAAAATTTAAACTATTATCGTGGCCATTCTTCTAATCATATTCATGAAAAAGCTGCAAAACATGTTTAATAACTGCAAGCATAGATTACAAGCTTGAAGATATAGATTTAGTGAAGTAAAAGAGATGGCTAAACTAAAGACTACTAATTGTAATAAGCTTGCACATGGGCATGCCAACACCACAATAACCTGTGAGAGTGGTCTAGTCTTGTCGAACCTTTTTGACATTTATCAGGGAAGACAAGATCACAAGGGAATAAGATTTTGTGAAGGGAGTTGTACTGCATACACTATTAGTGCCAGAGGAGTGACTTATGGCCAAGCATAGACTTCTAGCTAATAAGAAAAGGAGAAAACTTCTTTGTTTTCTTGGTGTTTTTTTTGTTTCCTCTGGTTTTCTGTTTCTGTTCTTGGGCCTCTTGATTGTTTGTTTGTTCTTTCCTCCTTTTTGTTTGTTCTACTTGCTTTCTTATTTTTCTGTTCTTCTTCCATTTCCCCATAATACTTGTTCTTCTTCCTTAAAATTTATTTATTATCTTATTTTCTAGTATTCTTATTCTTTACTAATAATCCTTGATAATTAATATCTAGCACTATTATTATTAATTCTTATAATATAATGATATTATTTTAGGGTTATTTAGCTATTGTAGTATTATTTGCTCGTGCTTTAGTACTACTCCTTGGTTTTAGTATTAGTATTATAGCCCGTTTCTAGTATTAGTATGTAGTATTAATATATTTATTATTATAATTAAATTAATTTTTATTACTTTGTAATTAATATCTAGTACTTTTATTAATTATGATTAATAACCAGTATAGGCCTTAATGTTAAATATAATTTAGGGTTTATTAATAATATTATAAAAGAATTCTAGGGTTTTTAGTAATACCAGTTTCCTTTGTTCTAGCCTTAGTACTACTAATTGCATTATTATTACTATTATAAACTATTATTATAACTAAATTATTGCTTTCATTCTTATTTCATTTATATATTATTAGGTTTTTATATTTTTTGTGACGTCCTTGTTTTTACTCATCATTTTTTTATATTTATAAGCTGTTCTTTCTCTCATCATCTCCTTGGCTTTATGTCCTGAAGATGGATCCTGTTTTGGATCCAAAACATCGACCATTAACAAACAACACTGTGGATATTGCGAACAACTATTGGAATTTTGTTTCCTTAAACACAAATGGGAGATTTGAGGGGGTATCCCTTAACCTCTTAATCTCTTATGTTCTTAATACAAGTTTGCAAACAAATTAGGGAAGCCCCTTTCCATTATCAATTTGATGTTAAATTATTGTAGCTTGGACAAGTGCTTCAGCATTCGCTCAGAGTCGAAGCATGCAGAAGTCGTCAAACAACTTTCTCAAGCTTACTTTATTTTTATAAAGTGAATTTTATCAAAAGCACATTAATTAATTATTAATTAATGTTGGCTTCACTAAAGTTCATAAAGTAAATTAAAGTGAACTTTAGATTATATCGTGACCGTTGATCTAAATCAATCTCATCCGTAGGTCGGGGTGAAGATTACGAGGTTGGAGATATTATGATAAAAGAAGCCTAAGAGAGAAAAATTCGACCCATTGTGACAAATGAAGAGAAGATTGAGAGAGCTGAAGAGAAGAGGAAAAGAGAACATCTAAGAGAAAATCACAGGGATGGCAAGGGTGCATTTCCCAAGGCATCCAAATCGCAGAGATCGGTACAGCCAGACCAGCACACAAATCGAGGCAGGCTGGGCACAGTTCCAACCTTGATCTGCATGCAAATTGAGGCAGGGCACAGTGCTGTTTGGCATGAATTCCTGTGCAGATTTATGTGGCACAATTTTCCAGATTTATGTGCTAAGTACAGGATCATTAATTGCTGTAATAAATTTTCCAGAATTCTTTTCTATGGACCGAATCAATAAAATCTCTCATTTGTTGGTTTTCCCTTCGGGGTTTTTCCAGAGGTATTTACCCAAAATTCTGTGTCAATTTGTGTGATTGGTTTTTATTTTCCGTTGTGCATGTGTTATTAATAAGCTCAGTATATTTCTGTTCATAAAAACAGATCTGGAATTTATTGTTTTCTGTGCATGCATCTGGGTATAAATTGTTTTTATTGGAATTAGAGATCAGATCTGGGCTTAAGAAAATTAACATAGTATCAGAGCTTTGTCTCTGAAAGAAAACCAAAGACTTTGACACAGGAATCTGTAAAGATTTGAAGGTTTATTTTCACCAGGAGGTTGTGGGCTCAATGTATTAGTCGGGCAAGGAAGATGGCTACTGGTTTGAAATTCGAAGACCGGTTGGAGGGGGCATCAAACTTCAGCCCCTGGAAAGAAAGAATTGCATTTTTGTTAGATGAAAATGAGCTCTAGGATATTGTTGAGAAAACCCGAACTATTCTTACCGATGCAGTGCTTGTGGATGCATACAACAAGAAGAATGTGAAAGCCAAAAGAATCGTCTTAGATGTTGTAAAGGATCATATCGTCCCTCATGTGACCGGGAAGAAGAATGGCTACGAGATGTGGGAATCCTTGACAAAGCTTTATCAAAGTGACAACCAAAATAGGAAAATGGTGTTAAGAGAGAAGCTTCATAGCATGAAGATGTCCAGATCTGATACAGTTACATCTTATCTCACTAAAATCACACAAATCCGTGATGAATTGGTTGTTGTTGGGGAAAAGGTTGAGGATCAAGAATTGGTTAGAACATAGAAAAGTTTTTCTAAACCATGGGATGCCTTTGTCTGTGGAATTGTTGCTAGAGAGAATCTTCCCAGCTGGGAAAGATTATGGGATGATTTCATGCAGGAGGAGATGAGATTGGGATCTAACCATGTAGGACAACAGGAAGGTGATGATGAGGAGAATGTTGCTCTTACAGGAAAAGGAAAAGGCAGAGACAAGAAAAGCTCCAGTGGTGGGGCTACATCAAAGGGTGAGAAGAAGAGAGACATGAGCAAAGTCAAGTGCTTTGCATGTCACAAGCTAGGGCACTATGCAAGTTAGTGTCCAAATAAGAAGAAGTCGCAGGTTGCAGATTCAGCAAAGGTGGATGAGTTTTTCGCCAAGTTTGAAAAGGAGTTCCCATTAGTGATATACCTCTCTTTGAATTCAATATCCACCAGTGTGTGGTACATTGATAGTGGTGCTTCCAGTCATATGACAAGAGTACGACAGTACTTCACAGATCTATCAGAGAGTGATTTAGATCTTGATATCGAGCATGGTGACGATTCCAAGGTCAAAATAGTTGGCCAAGGAACAGTATCATTTCAGAGGGAGTCTCAGCAGCCGATGAAAGTGACGAAGGTGTTCTATGTTCCTAGGTTGGAAAAGAACCTGATCTCAATTTCAGCTATAGAGGATAGGGGGTATGAGGTTGCTTTTCGAGATGGAAAAGTACTCATCCATCCTAGAGGATCCAATTCCAGGACAGCTAAAGTGATTGGGATCAGGCAGGGGAAGCTATACAGGCTCATGTTTCAGCCAGCTCAGACATTGATTCACAGCAGTAGCAGTGACCTATGTAAGTTATGGCACAGGAGGATGGCACACTTGCACCATGGGGCTTTTAATGTGTTGAAGAAGATTGTGACAGGTTTACCAAAGTTCACTGTGGAGCATCAAGGTGTGTGCAAGGGGTGTGCACTTGGGAAGTATTCCAAAGCTGAATTTCCAGGCAGTGACAGCAGGTAGGGGATCTTGGGATCTGATACATTCAAATGTGTGTGGGCCAATGTCCATTGTGTCCTTGAGTGGATATCGTTACTATGTTACGTTTATAGATGATTTCTCCAGGAAGACCTGTATCTATTTCATGAAGACCAAGGATGAGGTCTTCAATCGATTTCAAGAGTTTAAGGCTCTTGTGGAAAATCAAACAAGAAGAAAGATTAAGGTATTGAGATCTGACAATGGGGGCGAGTATACCTCCAATGATTTCAAGAGCTTCTATACACAAGCAAGAATCAAGAGGGAGCTAATAGTTCCATACAACCCGCGACAGAATGGGGTTGCAGAAAGAAAGAACAGGGCCATCATCGGAGCTGCAAAGGCTATGCTACATGACCAGGATCTACCTATGTTCCTTTGGGCAAAGGCATGCAATATAGCAGTCTACACACAGAACAAGAGTCCTCATAAGGTGTTGGGGAGAAAAACTCTTGAGGAGGCTTTCACGGGAAGGAAGCCTGAGAATGGGAACTTTCGCATTTTTGGGTGCCTTACATATTCTCATGTCCCTTCAGAGAAGAGGACGAAGCTGGAGCCCACTGCGAAGAAAGGCATACTTGTTGGGTACAATGAGACTTCAAAGGCCTATCGGATCTATATTCCTGCACTGAAGAAAACAATTGTGAGACAAGATGTGAAGTTCGAGGAGGATAGGGCCTTTAGGAGGTCACATGATTCACCTCTAGCAGAGACAAAGGAGCAAGAGGCTCCGAAGGTTGAGGAGAAATCTACATCATAGGTTACAGGTCCTCAGTCTTCAAATCAAAAGGAGCAGGAGGCTCCTTCCACACAGGAGGTTATTGCCACTTCAGGAAAGAAGAAGCCAAGATGGCTTCAACAGACCTTGAAAGATGCTCAGGAACATGTGGAGGCTCCTAAGAAGACTTTCAGGGAGAGAAGAACATTGCAAAAGTATTCCATTTATATGGCACTCATGTGCGACATTATTGATTCTGAGCCTTCTAGCTTTGAAGAGGCTTCAGAGCGACAGGTGTGGCAGGATGCCATGATGGAGGAGAATTCCTCCATCATGAAGAATGATGTATGGGATATAGTGTCGAGACTGGAACGGAAATCTGTGGTCAATTCAAAGTGGATCTATAAGATCAATCATGCGGCATATGATAGTGTGGAGAAATACAAAGCAAGGTTTGTGGCGAGAGGTGTGGAGAAATACAAATATGAACAAACTCAAGTCTCACATAGATTAAGGTGTGAAACAAAAACAGATGGGAAGAACCCAAGGAAGAATTGTTGAAATTTCAAGAATCTGTGCTTAATGCACATTCAAAAATTTCACCTCATTTACTTGAGGTTTCTCAAATCTATTTCCTATGAACTTTCAGCCTTATGGCTGAATCTAAAATATAAATTACAACAGTATATATTTCACTTCCATCCAACCATAAGGCAACCCAAGAAAATAAACATTGATCAAATGTGCTTCAAGGGAACTATGTTCTCATTCCTAAGGGCACAATCCCCAACATAAACAGATTTGGAAATAACTTATAACCAGCAGAATTGTTACAGCCACAAATCTGCACCCTTAGCTTCTATTTACTTGTCAAATCACTCAATAAAATCTGCTCACTGCTATGTTAAATGAGCAAACATAATCAGCACTAGAAACTACTCAATCACCATGAACGTTGAGAACATAAAAGCTGAAAATCAGATCTGCAAGCACAAGAAATTTGGACAACAAAGTACACTTCGTATATACAACAAATGAAGTTACAAGTACATACCAACAGCTTATCACAAGCTGGTACAAGATTGTCCTTCAACCTTATCACAAGCAAGGACTCTCCAATGCATCGAAACCCTAGATAGGGAATCTACCATCAACAACAAACTGTATCAATATAGCCTAGTAAGGCATCACACCAAGCTACTCCTAGTCACTCCAAAGGCTCAACAATAAGCTGGAATCAACACCAACAAGTACACCCTTGAACTTTCTCCAAGCTTGTCTCACACAAGCACTCCAAACCTCCTCTAGGGTTTCTAGGTTTCTTTGCCACAAACCCTAGGTCCATCTCAAACAAGGACTTCAACCCTAGCACTTCAAGTCCTCTCTAGGTTTTGCCTCTCACAAACCCTAGCACCTTTGTCCCTTGCATCAACACAACTACAAAGACTCAATCCATGTTCACCAACAAGATACAATGATCTCATGAATTCTCTTCTACCATGCTTCTTGTCCATACTAGGGTTTGCATCCCACAAATCCTAGGTCGTCTTCTCTTGCATCACACAAAGCACCAAGACCACTAGACAATGTTACAATGGAATATCAAGAGTACATCAACATAAGTTCCAAGTCTTCTTCAAGCTAAGCATCACACTAAGCTCCAAGAGTCGCGTACTCCTCTAACACTCCATGTACTTTCTCTAGGGTTTACATCACACAAACCCTTGGTCTTCTTCTCTTGCATCACAAAAGTGACGAGACCCAAGCTCATCCCTAATTCATCTTAATCTTTCCTCTAGGGTTTACATTAAAAACCCTAGGTCTTGCTCCCAACAAGACTTCTCCAAGACAATTACAAAGGTAGAATATATATTAGGTGAGAGGTCGACATACAACATGCACTCAGTCCACACAAGTAACTCTAGACCAAAGTCAACAAGGTAACCCCACATAGAGCACTCTACAATACAAGGATGACAAAAGTCTCACTAGGATTTTATCCAACCCCAAGGTGGTGCACCCTCCAAGCATGATGCCCCTTGGGCCCAATGCCCCTCATCCAAGATGGTGCGCTATCCAACGAGTTGTTATCCCAACGCTCCCTCTTCCATGGTTATTCGCTCTCCAAGTGTCCTCGTGCAAGGTGCTCCTCCTCTAGTTGTGTGCCAAATGTCTTCTTGTCCCCAACACTCCTCAACATGTGTGCCAAGGTAGTTGCTCCAATGCTTCTCTTCAACATGTGTACCAAGGTAGTTGCTCCAATGCTTCTCCTCAACATGTATGGTAGTTGCTCCAATGCTTCTCCTCAACATGTGTCGAGGTCCACAACCAACCTCCATGAAGTATGCCCCTCAACCCAAGCATCCTTAAGTCAAGAATCCAACCTCCAAGGTGTATGTCACATGGTCCCATTCTCTTAGGGCCAAATGCCCTCCTCCAAGTGCCTAGCACTCATCCTCCTAGGTAGGTAACTCTTCCCTTCAATCAATCAACTCCCCCATTATGTGCACCCAATGGATTAGTCATCGTGCCACATGGGATAACAACCTCCTAGGTAAGTGCATTATGCTAGCACTCTATCCAAGGTCAAGCATCCACTCACGCTGAGCCATCCATATGTCCATTAAGAGTCACCAAGGGACTAAGATGGCTAGGTAGAAGCACTTTTGGAGTAACCCAAAAAGATAACATGAATGGGAAAGGAGCACATCTCAAGTGTGCAAAAAGAGAAAGGTGAAGATTGAGCAACTTTTCCTATTGCATTGTGAACCATACAACCACATCAGGAAGGGAGCAAAAATAGAGAACAACAATTAGGAGACGGCATACAAGAGGGCCATGTAGAGGACATGGCCAATGGAGTCTCAAGAATGACGCACCTCAAAGAAAAGCTACTAGAAACCAATCTAGACGACTTAGAAGACATACCCATGAAAAGGTCAAATATAGATGAGTAGTCCAAAATGCACCACAACATGTATCTTACCTTCTCCTTATATTTTTCTTTTTTCCTTTATAGGGTTTCCCCAGGGTACGTATGGTGTGAAAATGCATGTTGGTTATTCTCTATGGTTTTTACAGTTCAGTTTTGATTATGCATTAAGAATCTAAGTTAAAAGTACAGTCAGAAGTAAAAGAAACTTATAGTATTGAATCAAGCTCATAATTTAACATGGTATCGGAGCTTAGGGTGTGATAAGCTTGTTGAAGTGCAACAGCAGGGTACACACAAATCCAAGCAAGCTTGATCAAGTATGGCATCCTCCATTTCAATCAGGGCCGAGGATAGGCTCGAAGGAGCTTTCAACTTCAATGTGTGGAAGCTCCAGATAACGAATATCTTACAAGAGCATGAACTTGAGCACTATGTGACCACAATGGTGGAGGAACCCACCACGTATGCAGGAAGAGCAACCTTCAAGAAGAATCAAGCCAAAGCCAAGCGAATCATCTTTGACTCGATCAAAGATAGTATAATGTCAGCACTGACTTCGTTAATGACTTAATCACTGCCAAGGACTGTATGGATACATTGGTAAATTTGTATGAGAAACAGGCACCAAGTCAGAAGAGGACACTTAAGCACAAGCTTAAGTATTTGAAGATGGAGAAAGGTGAATCAGTAGCATCTTTCTGTTCCAGGATAGCCCAGATCAGAGATCAGCTTTTGGTCACAAGTGTCACAGTGGACGATGATGACTTAGTGCATGCCATTTTTTATGGTCTTCCTTCTTCATGGGAGACTTTCTTATCTAGTGTGAGTGGGAGAGAGATTCAACCCCCGTTTGAGAGGTTATGGCATGATTGCCTCCAAGAGGAGAGTTGCACTGCTACCAAGAGCGAGCCAACCAAAGAAGAGCATTCGACATTAGCATCAAGGTTCAAGAGAAAGAAGAAAGTCACTTTCCGGAAAGGCTCTCAGAGGAAGTCAAACACCAAAGGTATGTTCAAAGGCAAGAGTATTCATGCATCTAAGATTAAATGCTTTAGTTGTAATAAGTTGGGTCATTTTGCTAAAGACTGTTGCTATAGGAAGAAAAATCCAAGGAAAGGGAAACACCATGCCTCAACTGTTGAGGATGATGAATCCAAAAGAAATCACAAAAGTCCTTCTAATGAAAGAGAAAATAGGAAAGAATATTGCATGGTTTCTGCTTTATCCAGTACAGTTATCACAGGGTCGAAAACTTGGATAGTAGACAGTGGTGTATCAAAGCACATCACAAGGTACAGGAAGATCCTCTCAGATTTCAAGACAAAATCTTTTGCAGAGCAGGTTGAGCTTGGGGATGAGAAATGTTACAAGATAGAAGGAGTAGGCTCTATCTCCTTCAAATTGGAATCTGGGGCTATGCTTCATGTTGATGAAGTATTATATGTTCCAGGTCTTGGGAAGAACCTACTATCAGTTGTAACCATTGAGGACAAGGGATATTGGGTGATCTTCAAGGACAGGAAGGCACTTTTGTGGGCTAAAGGTAGCCACGTGAGTACAACATAACCTATTGGGACTTGCAAAGGAGGACTATATGTTGTGACCGAATAGTCAGTTCAGGCATTAGCTCGTGATGCGATCAGCTCTAGCGAGTTGTGGCACAGAAGACTTGGACATCTTCATTACAAAGCACTTCCAGATCTGCAGAATATGGTATGTGGCATGCCCTCTATTTCTCTTAGTAAAAATGAAATTTGTAAAGGATGCATGCTAGGTAAAAATATAAAGAAAGCATTTCCTAGCAGTGACAACAGAGCTCAAGGCATCTTAGATCTAGTTCATTCTGATGTATGTGGTCCACTGTCATCTCCTTCACTCAATGGATGTCCTGACTCCTATATATATTCGTGTCCCTAAGGAGAAGAGGACAAAGATGGAACCCTCAGGCAAGAAAGGGGTTTTTTTGGGGGTACAGTGAGAACTCCAAGGCTTACCGAATTTATGTACCAGGTCAGAGGCAAATAGAGGTAAATAGGGATGTGACTCTCCATGAGGAAGCCGCATTCAAGAAATCCAGAGGACTTCAACAGGATTCAAAAGCAATTCAGCCAGCTTCACCCTCTTCTGAAAGTGAAGAGTCAGATGTTCGGAGGGAGGAACCTCATGAAGGGCCAAGTGATGAGCGCCTAGAACCTGCTGAAGAGTTGGAAAGAACTCTTGACGAACCTCCAACCAAAAGAAAGCCAAGATGGCTTAAAGAAACAATGCAGGAAGCAGAAAAGATAGTTGCTCCCAAAGGAACTTTCAAGGAAAGTAAGAGACCTCACAGGCTTGGAGGCTATGTGAGCAGCATCAGTGATGTTGAACCTTCTTCATTTGAAGAAGCAAATAAATTACAAGTATGGAAGGATGCCATGCTTGAGGAATACAAGTCTATTCTAAAGAACAATGTCTGGGACATTGTGTCGAGGACAAAGGACAAATCAGTGGTCTCTTCCAAATGGATCTATAAGATCAAACATGCAGACAATGGGAGTGTCGAAAAGTTCAAAGCAAGATTTGTAGCCGGAGGCTTCACTCTGAAAGAAGGAATTGACTACGATGAAACTTTTGCCCCTGTAGCCAAATATACCTCCATTCGAGTTATTATTGCATTAGCTTCAGTTCTTGGTTGGAAGTTACATCAGATGAATGTAAAAACAACATTCTTGAATGGAAAGATTGAACATGAGGTCTTTGTGGAACAACGAGATGGGTTTGTTCTGCATAACAAAGGCACTCATGTATGCAAGCTAAGGAAGGCCTTGTATGGTCTTAAGCAGGCTCCAAATGTTTGGTATGACAAGATCGATGGCTTTCTTAAAAGCTTGGGTTTTCAAAAAAGTGATGTTGATGTGAATTTGTACTTCAAGGTAAGAGGGAAGCAACCTGTTATACTAATCATGTATGTTGATGATCTCTTTCTGACAGGAGATGAAGGGCTAATAGCCTGGTGTAAGAGGGAGCTAATCTCTGAATTTGAGATGAAAAACTTAGGCTTGATGCATTACTTCCTAGGATTGGAAGTGTGGTAAAGATAGGGCGAGATATTTTTGGTGCAAGGAAAATACACGGTGAATGTGTTAAAGAGGTTTGGTATGATGGATTGTAAATCCATGTCTACTTCAATGATTACCAACCTAAGGAAGTTACATGATTCTGATACAGGTTCAGATTTGGTGGATCCCACCATGTATAGGCAGTTGATTAAATCATTGATGTATATGATCCATACCATGCCAGATATATGCTATGCAGTGATTGCAATGAGTCAGTTCATGGCTGAACCGAGACAGAGACACTGGGTGGCAGCAAAGCACATCCTGAGATATCTTAGAGGGACCATTACCTATGGTCTGAGATATATATCCAATAGTGGTCTATTTTTGCATGGGTATGCAGATGTTGACTGGGCAGGAAGCCCAGTGGACCGGAAGAGTACTTCCAGATACTGCTTCAGTTTAGGATCCGCTATGATCTCTTGGTCAAGCAGGAAATAGGGATCCATTGCACAGAGTACAACAGAGGCCGAGTACATTCCAGCAAGTGATGCTAGCAAGGAAGCAGCATGGCTCAAAAAATTGGTTTCTAGGTTGTTTGGTGACAAGCTTGAGACAACAGTGGTTCACTGTGATAATCAAAGTTGCATAAAATTGACAGAGAACTCGATATTTCACGACAAGTCAAAACATATTGACATGAAGTACCACTACATTCGAGAATTGGTCCGGAGAAAAACTGTAAAGCTACAATAAATAGCCACGAGCGAGCGGGTAGTTGTTATCCTGACCAAGCCATTACAATTAAGACAGTTTGCGCAGCTGAGAGGCAAACTTGGTGTGGCTAAGAATGACTCCCTCGTTGAGAGGGAATGTTAAATTTGGCAACATCAACAGTCATTCTCCAATAAGAGGCCATATGGGCCACCCTAAGGCTAGCCCGGGTGATTTGGAGAATCAACCAGTCTTGTGAGGTATTGACAAAAGCCAAGGGGAATGTACAACCTCTGTGAGTCAAACCAAAAGTCGAGACGAATGAGATGCTATATGATCTTGTGAGTCAAGCCAAGGCAAAGGTAGAAGCCTTGTAAGTTGTAAGTCTAAGACAAAATTCAAGATGTAAGTCTAATGCAAAAGTCAGGGGGAACGTACAACCTCTGTGAGCATAGACAGACTAGTGCAAAAGTCAGGGAGAACATACAACCTCTGTGAGCCTAGTCAAGCCTTGTGAGCCATGAGCAAAAGTCTAGGCATCTAGCAAAAGTTAGGTTGAAAACAAAATTCCTATGAGCTAGAAACAAACAATCTTCCTAATATTGCAAATGATGTAAATGTATTGATCTAGTGCGTTGGCACGTGTAACACCATCCACCATGAAGAAATTTGAATTGCCATGTAAAGAGTCTAGTTGTAAGAGTCAAAATTGCATTCTAGGTCAAATTCAAAGTTGTCAAGTTTTTGTTGCATGTTGCATGCATGCATTGTTGATGATTGCAGCATCAATAGACATTCTCCAAATCGTTCTCCTCTGGACTGAGTTGAGATGATCTGTGTGAGAACGCCTATGTGATAGGCTAGTCGTACTCCTCTGGACTGAGTTGAGATGACTTGTGTTGGTCTCCTGTCGTGCTCCCCTGGACTGAGTTGAGATGACTTGAGATGGTCTCTTATCGGACTCTTATGGACTTAGTTGAGTTGACTTGAGATGGCTCTCCAATTCGTACTCCTATGGATTTAGTTGAGATGATCTGTTGAGAGTGACATCCCTATGGTTGAGCACAAGTGGACGTGTCCGTAGTGGCATAACACTAAAGGATGTGTGAGATCCCTTGCTAAATTGTCTAAAGAGTAAGACCTTGGTAAAACCCTAATTTGTATTAGATGAGTTAGGTCTTGTATTTATAAGAGAGTAGATCCCCATTGTGGATCACTCTCATTCTTCATTGTATCATTCTCTCAAGCATACTTGTATGGCTGAAGTGCACACTTCTCTTAGGCGCTAGCTTTCTTGGTCATAGAGCACCCTCTTGTGTGCACTAGGGTTTATGGTATGAGGACAATCTTCTCTTGACTCTATAGCAAAGGATTGTTGTGTTTTTCCCTTGATTGAGCAAGGTTTTCCCAGGATAACTTCTTGTGTCTTGTACATGGTTATTGTTCTTGTGATCTTGGTTACTGCAACTATTATATTGTTGCATTGTTTATGGTTCAAGTTCATGCTAAATTGAAAAGAAACTACATGCTTGAGCTAACCATTTAAAAATTCAACATGGTATCAGAGCAGCACACCTGAAGAAGGCTTTTACACAAGCATTGACCTCCTTTTCAAGCTAGTCGTCACCTTCTTGTTGCAACTGCAAAAATGATCCTTCCATTTTCCTTGTCAAGCTAGTTTTAGCACTTTCCCTTGGAACGTTGGGCCTAATTTTTGCACAGACAAGTACGGCCTAGTCCAGCGCACCACCTGCAACTCTCAGATCGAAAATTAAAGAAGTTTGGATTTTCGGCCCTAGGGTTTCTAGGGTTTATGCAAATTTTGGCCTCTAGGGTTTCTGCAAGCCGTTGAGGAATTTTGCAGCTCACTGGGTTCTTTTGACTCTCCAAGGCTTATTGTTGGTAGTCATAAGTCCAACAAAACCTGGGGTTTCTAGCCTAAGCCTAACCATCAATTTTTCTGAAGCTAGGGTTTCTAGCCTAGCCGTTAAGGTTTGAGAAGACTCTGCAAGCCATGAGGAACAGAACTTTGGTGGAAGATAGGCTTGATGGATCAAGCAACTTCAGCTCCTGGAAGTCAAGATTACACATCACTCTAGAAGAGAGTGACCTATTGAGTTTGATAGAAAAGACTCTACCAGCAACAGCAACCAATGAAGAGAAGGCTAAATGGAAGACATAAGACGTCAAAGCTAGGAAGATAATCATTTACTCAGTAAGAGATCATCTACTACCTCGTATTGCTACCTTGAATACAACTTATGAAATGTACGATGCACTAAAGAAGATGTTTGAGAGCAACAACACTAACACAGCTCTTACATTGAAATACCAACTTCAAAATCTCAAGATGACGAAAGATGACACCATTGTTACCTTCTTCATGAAGATTTAGGAGATCAGAGATCAGTTAGGTGCCATTGGAGAAACCATAACAGACAAAGAGCTTGTCATGATTACTCTCACTGCTCTTCCAAGCCATTGGGAACCATTCCTTCAAAGTATCAATGGAAGATCAAATCTACCTCAGTTTGATCGTTTATGGGAAGACTGCACTCGGGAGGAAACCAGACTTATAGCCAGAGGTTTGCAAGACTCCCATTATAATGACAATCAAGCCCTTTACTTCTCATACAAGGAAAGGCAACAGAAGTAGAAGAAGTTTCAACAAAGCATTCAAAGACAAGAAAACTTTAGCATCTCCGAGACATGAACATAGAAAAGACATTTCAAAGATTCAATGTTTCAGATGTGACAAGTATGGACACATTGCGAGAAATTGTCCTACCAGGAAGAAAGTAAGACAACATGCCTCCACTGTCGATGTTGATTTAGAACCACCTCAGAGGGATGAAGGCATAAAAGATGAAGCATTCTTCTTAATTTCAGCACTCTCAGGTACGGTTCCTACTGATAGTGATATTTGGTTGATTGACAGTGGTCCTTCCAGATACATGATTGGATATAGAGAACATCTTACAGATCTTGTAGAGAAAGAGTCTCATCTACATGTTGTACTTGGTGATAATGCTAGATATACTGTGAAGGGAGTTGGATCTTCTTCCTTCCAACTAGATTCTGACATACCTCTTCAATTAAGTGAGGTACTATATGTACCTGGGATGAAAAGGAACCTTGTCTTTGTTTCTGTCTTAGAGGATAAAAGCTACAAGGTTACTTTCTCAGAAGGAAAAGTTCTCGCATGGCACAAGAACTCACACATGGATTATGCCCGGGTGATCGGTGTTCGAGAAAACAGTTTGCACAGATAGCTTGTCCGACCAGCCCAAGCCTTCTTACATGATACTATCAGCTTGAGCGAGCTATGGCATAAGAGACTTTCTCATTTACATTATAGAGCCCTTCTCGCTCTGGGGAAGATGGTGACAGGTCTTCCAGATATACATATTGAGCATGATGGCGTTTGCATAGGTTGTGCTCTTGGCAAGAATGTCAAGGGGTCCTTTCCGAGTAGTGACAGTAGATCCAAGGGGATCTTGGACTTGATACATACAGATGTTTTTGGACCTATGTTTGTTGTTTCCTTGAGTGGATACTTGTACTATGTGCTCTTCATTGATGATCACTCTCGGAAGACGTGGATCTACTTCTTGAAAACCAAGGATAAAGTCCTTGCGAAATTTCAAGAGTTTAGAGCTCAGGTTGAGAACCTGACCAAGAGGAAGATCAAGGTGTTGAGATTAGATAATGGAGGAGAGTACACCTGCAAGGATTTCAGTGATTTCTGTATTGAGACAGGGATCAAGAGGGAGTACATCGTTCCTTATAACCCTCAGCACAATGGAGTTGCAGAGAGGAAGAACAGATCCATTGTTGAGGCAACCAAAGTGATGATACATGACCGAAATCTACCTATGATTCTATGGGCAGAAGCATCCATGACAGTTGTGTAAATTCCTACAACCAGCTTGAGCTAACCATTTAAAAATTCAACAGTCAAAGAGTCAAGTTGTAAAAGTCAAAATTGCATGTCTAGGTCAAAGTCATAGTTGTAAAAGTCAAAATTGCCAGGTAAAGAGTCGAGTTGTAAAAGTCAAAATTGCATTTCTAGGTCAAAGTCAAAATTGTTAAGTTTTTGTTGCATGTCACATGCATGTCTAGTTGCATGTTGCATGCATGACATGCATTGCATGCATGCATGTCATGTGCGTGCTGAGTAGTTCACATGCATGTCCAGTCAAGGTCGAGTCAATTGTTGAGTTGGCATAACATGCAGTGCCATGTCAAGGGCGAGTTGTAACTGAAGTGTAAAGTCAAGTTCTAAACTTGAACTAAAGTGTAAAGTCGAGTTATGACTAGCATGCAATAAAGTTTCTAATTCGAGCCCTCTCCTTCACCTCTCTATTCCTATATAAGCAGAGGTCAACCATCCTTATTGATTGTGTTTTGTGAGGGTGTGAGTGCTTGTTTAATGTGCTGAAGTATATCAGTCCATCTAGGCAGCGCATATAGGCAGCGAATATCAGTCCAGAATGGAAGCTGCTATAACAGTAATATAGGCAGCACATATCAGTCTACAGGAGGCAGCTATAACAGTCATATAGGCAGTGAATATCAGTCCAAAAAGGAAGCTGTTATAACAGTAATATAGGCAGCGCATATCAGTCTAGAGGAGGCTGCTATAACAGACAATGTAGGCAGCGAATACCAGTACACAGGAGGCTGCTATATCAGTCCACAACAGGGCGCAGTATCAGTCCATTTTAGGGCTGTGTATCAGTCCAATAACAGGCAGCAGTATCAGTCTATTAAAGGGCAGCATATCGGTCCAAGAAGGCAGTGAGTTACACCTTCAATGCTGGTCTGTAACAGGAGCTTATAACAGCATAGTCTCTCAATAGTCTACAGTCAGGTTAGAGTCATTGGCAAGCTCTTTAAGAGCAGAGTTTTCATGGTGGATATATTATAAATAGTCATACATTGTCTTTGCAATAAAGGAAGTTTGTTTGCTGGGGTTTTTCTCCCTGTATAGGGTTTCCCCAGTGTACGTATGGTGTGAAAATGCATGCTGGTTATTCTCTATGGTTTTTACTGTTCCGTTTTCATTATGCATTAAGAATCTAAGTTAAAAGTACAGTCAGAAGTAAAAGAAACTTACAGTATTGAATCAAGCTCATAATTTAACAAATTTCACTATTTGCTTCAATTTAGTGTAAAACATAGGTTCTAAATATGACAAGTTTATAAGCATAGAGTTTTAGATATAGTAATGTTTAGTCTAAAATTTAACAATAAGTTATGTAGAAATTTCAAAGATCTAAAGTCCCCCAACAAAAAAAAAGCAATTTAGCGTTTCCTAGTAGAAATTTGCATGCAAACGTATTTGTATCCAAGTAACATGCACCATGCAAAGCCATATCAAACTTATGAAAAGAAAAGTTTGGGGCGTTTTCCACTGACTTTAGGTTAACAGTTACAAAGAAACTATATTGAATACCCTTTTTAAACACAAGCACTTATGAGAAGTAACACTCAGCAAGCCCTGAAGCATATAAAGCTCTTAAGAGAAATGGTAAATAGATAATGTGAAACTTCGATATCGATGTATGTCTCTTTTTTCTTACTGACAAAGACAATAACCAGAAACATATATCAAATGATTCTTTTGAACAAGTCAAGTACTTCTAAGAAGCAACTCTAAGCAAGATGAACACATGTAAAGCTCATTAAAGACAGTAAACAGATAATGTGAAACTTTAATAATTAATGTATGTTGAATAAAAGTGTATCGCCTCTTTGCTTACTGAAGAAGATATTAAACAGAATCACATGTTTCAGTAAACCAGGTTGAAAAAATTCAAAACCAAGGGAAACATTCCCTGCTTACGATGGCATCATAAAATGGACTCATAATTTATGGCAATCAAAAAGAAGAAAATTCAAATTGTGAAAAGGAAGTTCAATATATACCTTATTATAGGTTCTCTAGGCATTTGGGGCTGATTTTGAGAACGGTTTCCCAGCCACTCCCTTCTTCTTTCGTTCCACATTATCAACGCTGCAAATTGGAATATGTATATCTTTAATTCTTTCAAACATAAATTCAATCCAGCACACTATAAGGCAGCACCAGCGAGACCCAACACAAGGGAAGGCAACTCAAATTCACACATCACAAATAATATTTGCCAAAAAATCCAATCATAGCAGCAGTGAACTCGTAATAAAGAGGAAAACCATCCAGAACTTACAAACATACAGCATCCAAGGGAATTAGAGAGAATTAAAGAAAAAAGAGCTATCATGAAATAGATGCTGGCTTCAAAAGAGTACATCTTTCATCACATCCACTCACAGCTTTGGCACTATGAATGCCAGACTACAACAATATATCATGTTTGTGAGAAACTCGTTAATAAATGATGCCACACTACTGATGTGAGCTAAGGCAAAAAAAAAATGGTAAGTGGAAAAACTTCAACTGTTAACACATAAAACTTACTCATAAAAGAGTGAACTCCATTAACTGAGAACACTGAGTTTGTTGTATATGAAAAGTGAGGGCCTTTAAAATAGATGGGACCCTCTGGATGCTTCTGTCACCTTATGTAACTGCCCATTATCTAGAAAGGACACTTGTGTAATTTCTGGATGGGAATCCCAGATTTAGTTGAGCACACAAAGGACAAACACCATTCTTAAGGACAGATAGTTCTAAATATTCAAACTAACACTTCTTCAAAGTCCAAACTCTTAATATTTACAAAGCTATGATGAGAAAAAATACTTTCTAAAAGTCCTAGACAAACATGCTCATCATTTCTTTCTCTGCTTTAGGAGGAAACTCTCCCCAAATTCAGTGGTAGATGATGAAACTGCTGCTCAAAAAGTAAACCATGAGATACACAAGGCTTGTGAAGACAAGCTTCTTTTCTTGTGAACCATGAATGCTGTAGTTAGCTTCTGTCTCGTAGTCTGTGCCCCAATCCCAGGAAGTGTATCTTATAGAAATAAACATCGACCATGAATGTTGTACTCAGCTTCTGCCTAGTAGTCTGTGCAAAGATCCCAGGAAGTGTATCCTATAGAAATAAACGTCAACCATAAATGTTGTAGTTATCTTCTATCTATCAAAAATCAGACCATGGTGCGCAGATTCTGCACTCTAGAACTAACCTAACAACTACATATCATTAAAACTGAAAAATGCCAATCAATATTTCTGCTAGGAGTACTTTAACCTACAAACACAAATTTCTGAACACTCAAAACAACATCATAATTTTCTCTTAAATCTGAAAACAGAAATTGAAAACTACTGCTTCAAACTCAATTTCTCGACCACAAAATGGTGTACCCTGCTTCTCCTTTATTATCTAGGAAGAAGAGAGGTACAATGAATCTGGACACATGCATGACAGCACCTATGCTCACAGTAAGAACTCCTAACCCTGGTGCGCCTAGCTGAATGGATAACTGAGCCAAAAGGGAAGTGCACAAAGTAGGGAAACCTAATGCATAATCACACCTTCTAATCTTAGGAACTGTGCCCTCTACTTGTGCATGCAAAACTAATTAAAGCAAAACACTGATTTATAACAGAACTGCTGAAAATAGAAAAGCATCTAAAACAGGAAACACGGAAAATGGCGCATGCATGTGCCTCCTATCTCTCTCCATAAAGACTAGTGCACCCTCATCAATGTTGTATGTCTGCTGAAACACGTTGCTGCTGTACAGAACTCTGCTGTATGGACTGCTTGCTGAAGGACACGTAGCTGGAACACTGTCCGAGCTACACAAGTAAACTGACACTCTCTCTTAGCGAGGAAAGTGTTCACCACACCATCTCTCTCCCGGAACATCTAAAAATTCCCCTTTGCAAGGGCTTGGTCAAGATGTCAACAAAATGTTGATCTGTAGAAATATACTAAAGTACAACAGCTTCCTTCTAAACCCTCTCTCTGATGAAGTGGTACCTAATCTCAATATGCTTGGACTGATCATGAAACACTAGATTCTCATAGTGTTTAATGTAACTTTGATTGTCACAGTAAATCACGGTGGTGTCCAAAGTTTGATCTATCAACTCTACTAATAAATTGTGAACCATCTACTAATAACTTGTGAAGCCAGATGGCTTCACAACTAGCAGAGTTGGCTACCATATACTCTACCTCTGCTGAAGTAAGTCTGCTTCCAACTGAACTAAGAAACCATACCTAAACCCAAACTGAAGCAACAACCTGAAGTGCTCCTCCTGTCACTAGCACTACCTGCCCAATTAGAATTTGTAAACCCATGCAACAACAACTCTCCATCGCCAACACACCTCAGACCAAAATGCACTGTGCCCTTCAAGTATTGAAGCAAATGTTTTGCAGCAACCCAATGAACCTGCCTAGGCTCCACCATGTACTAACTCAAGGTGTTGACTGTAAAACAATTGTTAGGTCCAATATTTACCAAGTACACGAGGGAACCTATCAACTACCTACACACCAATGGACCAATCAAACTTGAATCTGAATCAATGAATGTCTCCAAACTTGCTACCATAGGAGTAGCCATGGGCTTACAATCCCAAGGCTGCGGGGGAGCGCCCCCCCCATGCTAATGCATTCTCGCCTTCGTCTTCACCTAGAACACTATCAAAATTTCTTGACCAAGGTTGTAGAGATGATGTGGATGCAAAAGTTTACAAGTTTCTCTATGCATGTGGTATACCATTCAATGTTCTTCGCTCACCATATTGGCATGAAATGGTCCAAGCCATCAATGGTGCCCCTAAAGGTAATAGGAGCCCCGAGTATGACAAAGCTAGAACCTTGGGACTTGACAACGAAAGAGCCAAAATCCAAGGTGTTCT
>JASDQU011401444.1:43966-56822 GCA_032191745.1 Picea mariana | reverse complement strand
ACACACCAGTGAGTTGGGAAAACACAACAGACCACGTTATGGTTGGGCCAGATTTACTTAGGGAAATGGAAGAGAAAATGACGAAAATAAGGCATAATTTAAAGGTTTCCCAAGACAGGTAGAAACATTGCATAGATAAAGGCAGAACCCACCGATATTTTAAAGTGGGTGACCATGTGTTCTTGAAATTAAAAGCAAGATGCAGTTCCGTGAAGTTGGGAAATTGTTCTAAGCTGGCAACACACTATTGTGGGCCATTTTAAATCATAGAGAGGATTGGTCATGTCGTATATATGTTTTCATTGTCTACATCCTTCTGTATTCATAATATTTTCCATGTATCTTTGCTCAAAAAGTACGTACCTGATGCAAATCATGTCATTGATTGGAATGTGATTCAGCTGGAGCCAAAAGGTGATTTTCAAGTGTGATTGATTTTCATATTGGATCGGAAACAACTCCATAATCGAGCCATGAAGCTATTAAAGGTCCAATGGACCTAGTACGGTATGTACATTTTAAAAGTACTCGCATATTTTTGAATACTTTTGAAGTTTTTGTATGTACATGTGTATATAATACACCGGGGATAGTGCATAAATAAGAGGGAGGGGAATGTAATACCCCTAATCTGAACCCCAATTGTAATTGTAATTGTAAATGTACATTTAGGCTGGTGATTTGTTGGCACAAAGTGTTGGTTCAGGTTTGCGTGCACCTGAGTAAGTGCGCGATGATTGCACATCAAGAGAAGGGTGTACACATTCCATAGTGTTGCGCGCACCTACGTAAATGCATGAGGATTAACTTGAAGTGCGCATCAGACCGATATATATATATATATATGTGTGTGTGTGTGTGTGTGTGTGTGTATTTGAGGTCAAAGAGCCTGTGTGGTTATTAGGCTGGTGAGCCGAGATGAAAAAAGGTTAGCGTGCCTATCCGTGTAAAATGTAATCATGCTCAAATTATTAATAAAATCACATCGATGCACGTAAAATAATCATACGAAAAGAGATGGGGGCTAAACTCCACCGAAAAGGGAAAAGGGAGGCTTAAGTCCAAGGGAATATTTTATTAATATTTTTGAAAAGTATAATTTATGGATATTTATTTATCCTAAGTTCCCGAGGGATGGGAAAGAGTCAGCAAATGGCTAAAGCTAATTCTGAAGGTGACAAGTGTCCAGTTATGACCATGCAAATATATGGTTGAACCTTAGTGTATTTTGGGGGGGATTTACTCATTTTTCATCATCGGTTAGACCATTTGAGTGGGTAAAATGAATTTTACCTTATCTGTAGAGAAAATATTGGAAAGGGTTTTTCCATCTAGTAACCAAAGACTTTGTTGTCGAAGAGGCAGGTTGTCAGTACCATGACCTCTAGGTGATATATTTACTCTCGGAGAGGTGGGTTTTCAGGCCTGTGAGAATTTTCTCAAGGTGAGAGATTTATTGTCGAAGAGGAGGGTTGTCAGGCCCGTGAGCATTCTCTCCAGGTGAGAGATTTTCTATGACTTATTCCATGGTGCGCTAGGAATTAGTTAGAGGGATATGAGACTTCTTGTCTGGATTTTGTTTGAAGCCCTAGAAGGGAAGTGGGGTAGTTGAGGGACTGTTGAGCAGAGAAGGGGCACACTTCCTAGGGTGGGACATGCATGTGGGGAATGCAATATTGTAGGCTAGTTGCAACAGTCGGGCACCTTGGACTGAGAAATTGTGTTGATTATTAGACCTTAGCCTGGCATTAGGAATCCTTTTTCCCTAGTGGAGTTTAAGCCCTAGCTCGGGGGTGACCCGTTTCTGAAAGTATATGAGAAAAAAATTCTATGTTTGGGAGGAACGTCTGAGCTCTGCACGAATTTGATGACTCTTTATGAAAAGATAAGTGTCCTTTATGTGCTTGTCTAAATTATTGTGTGCTTAATTATCTATGTATGATATGGGTTAATTTCATATATGACGTTGCATATAATTAGTTGTTGTTATTTTGTATGATGTTATTTGTACATGTAAGAGTGATGTTGTCATTCAATATTTGTATTCACACATGCAGAGTATGGCAATTATAAGTTTTTATGGTTAGCTAACTTTGTAATAATGGTCATGAGTTTCTGAGGAAAGGCTAGAATTGTCATGTGCGCAAGAAACTAATCTGTGTGCGCAAGAGGCTGGAATCATTGTGCACATAAGGAAGCAGATCCCTTCACACAAAGAGAATTTAATCTGCATGCGACACCAAAATGATTGCGTGCATAGTAGTATTAATGTGTTCAAAGTGGTTACACATGCAATATTACTTGTGTGCTCTGAATGATTGTGCGTGCAGTTGTAATATGTGTTAGTTCCTCTATTATAATTAGTGTCTGAAGAGGAAAAATTGTGTGGAGTGATCTAGCTTGGGATCATGTATATTACCTCACATGTTTCTGTGTGGATCAACATTATAGTGTAGAATATGTGCACTATATTTTTGGATTGGCATTGCTCAGTATTAAGCTGGGGATGTTACAAAATGGTATCAGAGTTGTATTTAGAGAGTTTGCAATAGTGGAGATGTTACAATGTGGTAACGGTACCCAACTAGGAGGTTGGGTATGTTACAAAACATGATGGAGTTGGAATAAGTGAGTCTGCACTTGTGCCAAAGAGCTTGGTGATCTCAACAAAGGAATGTCTGTAACTCTAGAAAATATGGCCTAAGATGGAAGAAACCGAGTGAATCGTACATAATTTTGTGTAGAGGTTTTTGTACATGTACGGAGGTTGCAATGGGCACAATTGTGTATGTACATGGGTTGCAGGAAGGTGAATCATGTATGGGCATGGGTTTCAGTGGGAATAGTTACGTATGTATGCGGGTTGTAGAAGGGGAAGTCATGTACGTCCATATAGGGTTTTTGGGTAGGAGCAAGTCCATACAGGTTGACGTCAGCAATAGTGCAGGTGATGTCAGCAGGTTGTACAAGTGGTCTACACCATATTTGTGGCCAGAATAAATTTCCAGTGATTTTCTGAGGTTTGGTTTTCTGATTTTTCTAGTTATTGGAGGAAAAGGTTGTCCTCATATTTTGGTGGATTTGTATTGGTTGGGAGGGCTAGTTTTTCCCTCAGAAATTCTAAATTTGATAAAGTTACAGAACATAAATTTGTGTCTCATGTGTATTGATGATTCATTTTTGATCTTGTTGTTTCTTTTGCATATAATTTCAGTCAATAATTTTCAGTGTAAAATTGTTCAGTGATAACAGTTAGGGTTTTATTGTTAGCTCACTAGGAAGCAATTTCCAGATCTAAAAATTAGTCACATAGATTTTCATGTGAAAAGTGACATGGTATCAGAGATTGGGATTTTAAGAGAAGGGGATCATCCTTTAGACACATAGTTGTTACATGTGGTTTCATATTTTGTTTATGTTCAGACAAGTCACAAGTGACAAATTTGATAGGGAGTTGTAGCAGTGTTGAGGAGTTAGCTCTGAGAGGGAGATACAGTGTTGTTGCAGGTGGTAGCAGGTTAGATGGTCTTTGGTTTGAGACATGGAAATAATTGTCGAGATGAGGAGTTTTGGACTATTGCTCGGTGGTGTGGCAGGTTGGGAGTTTTGGTGGATTGGTGGAAGCCCATATCACATCAGTATGTTGTGTGGTAGGTTGTCAACCCTATGGATGGACTTCCGGTGGCTTGTCAAGGTGAGTTGTGATGGGTGCATATCGGGTGCTTTGGCATGGACGAGATGGCTTCGTGTGTATGTCAGGTTGACGAGATAGAGTCTTCATTGGGCCATAGAGTTGAAAATTGTCGAGGTACAACGGTGTATGAAGAATTTTACCCAGGAGGATAAGGAAACTTGCATAGATGAGTTGCAGAGGTCTAGAGTTGACTAGAATGAGTGTCCATCTGCAGCTCGAGACTATTCATAGAGACAACACAGGTTCATTTGTAGTGTATGCATAGACACGAAGAATTTTTGGTGACTTGGATGATCGAATTGGGCAGAAGTTCATTGGATGGTCATGACTTGGGTAAGTAGGATACTTTCCTTGGAGAATTGCATGGTTCTTATATAGTGGGAACTACCGACACACGAAAGGGGCACAAGATTTTTTTGTGAGATTCACAGTGTCTAACTAAGGTATGTATGAGGAGCTTGGTATCAGAACTAGGCATATAGTACATGGATCTAGAGAAGTGGTATTCCATATGGATTCATGGGATGTGTTGCGAGTGGTAAATGTGTTATGGGTGTTAGGAGTGTGTTCTCAGCCTCAACGATTAATGAGTAAGGTTATGTAGTGTTGTTCTAGGATGGAAAGGTCTTATTGGATACCTAGAGGATCTATCCCAGGCACCACAATGGTCCTGGAGTTAGAGAGGGAAAAGTATATATGTTGAGGGAACAACCCATGTGTGTTGTGACTAGTAGAAGTAGAGAGACAGATGAGGAGAAGAAGGTAGCTCCACCAGTGGTTAGGTAGGTGACCCCACCAATAGCACAAGTACAGAGGGAGAAGGTATCTTCACCAGTGACGAGGCAGGTAGCCCCATCAGTAGTACAAGCTCATAGGGAGACAGATTTCAAAGGGAGTCATCCCTTAGGGTCCAGTGGGGAGGAGCAACCTCCCAAGACTTTGCATAGGAAAATCGACAAGGAGAAGGTATCTCCATAGGTTGTGAAGACTCATATGGAGTCTGACTTCATAGGGGGTCAGGAGGCTTAGAGGGAGAGTTAGTCACTCAGTGGGAGCCAACCTTTAGGTCCAAGTGGGAGAGATGCATCTTCCAATACTGTCAGGAGGGTGGCATGGGTTGAGATGACCAGATATGARTTTTAGAGGTAGGAGGCCTCTAGGAGTTGTGTGACCTCCATGGAGGATCCATTTGTTTCAATAGGTCTTGCTACAGTGATRGAGGAGGCAACCAATCAGGAAGCCTGGAGAGTCGGATTTGCTTCARTCATAGAGGGAGAAGCTAATTATGTAGATTGGACAACATGATTTTCTTCAGTGATAGAGGGAGAAAATAGTCAAGAGGATTGGAGTGTATCTATGGTAGAGGAGACATAGTCAYTTATAGTGTAGGAGACAGAGMTACTTCYAGGTGATTGTGGAGTGTGGTGAGAATACCTCCCTTGCTAAGAGGGAGTGTTGATTTTTGTAGGTTTTGGCATGTATTCTCATGTGCCATAAGTGTTGGGCATGTGGAAATCATTGTGGGCACCACATTACACTCTTAGTTTGGAGAAAAACATCATTGGAATGAAGCTAGAGATTCATGGTTTTGGTGGTGGGATTTGTGGGTTTGTGTTGGGGCTTCACAACCACAAGAAAGTCTAATTTGATGTTGACTTGTGGAGTGACTTCTATGTTGAACCTTAAGACTTGTATATAAATGAGAGAGGTCATTGTGACATTTCATATGGTAGAGTTTGTGGAGACATGATGGAGTTGGCATAAGTGAGTCTGCACTTGTGCCAAGGAGCTTGGTGATCTCAGCAAAGGAATTTCTATAACTTTGGAAAATATGGTATAGCAAAGAAGAAATTGAGCAAATTGTAAAAAAGTGTATGTACAGGTTTTCGTACATGTACGTGGGTTGCAGTGGGCACAGTCGCATATGTACGCATGTTGCAGGAAGGTGAGTCATGTATGTATGTGGGTTGTAGGAAGGTGAATCGTGTATGTACGCAGGTTGTAATGGGGATGCCTGTGTATGTATGTGGGTTGCAGAAGGAACAATCATGTACATCTATACATGGTTTCTGGGTAGGAKAAGGTTCRTACTTGTTGACATCAGAAGTAGTGCATGTGACATTAGCAGGCCGTACAGGTGGTCTGCAACAAATTTGTGGGMAGAAGAAATTTCCAAAGATTTGTTGAGGTTTGTTTTTCTAATTTTTTTGGTTATTGGAGGACAAGGTTGTCCTCAAATTTTGGTGTATTTGTATTGGCTGGGAGGGGTGTTTTTTCCYTTAGAATTTATGAATTTGATAAAGTTACATAACATAAATTTGTGTCTCATGTGTATTGATGATTCATCTAYGATCTTGTTTTTTCTGCTRCATATAATTTCAGTCAATAATTTTCAGTGTAAAATTGTTCAGTGATAACAACTAGGTTTTTAATGTTAKCTCACTGAGAAGCAATTTTCATATCTAAAAATTAGTCACATAGAGTTTCATGTGAAAATTGACATGGTATCAGAGCTTGGGATTTGAAGAGAAGGGGATCGTCCTTGAGACACATAGTTTCTACAAGTGGTTGTAGATTTTGTTTCTATTCGGATAGGTCACATGTGACAGCTCTAAGAGAGAGTTGTAGTAGTGTTGAGAAGTTAGCTCTGAGAAGGAGATACAATTATGTTGTAGGTGGAGATAGGTTATATGGTCTCTAGTTTGAGCGGGGAGATCATGCAAATTGAAGAAGCATAAAGTTTATGCTCATATTTCTGCGAGTACAGAAAAACAGGGTCAACTACCTGGTCAACCACATAATTACATGTCATTACTATATGAATAGATCTTGTAATGAGAGCATTTATTAGATTTTGGGGAGGTGTATGCTTTTATATAAACCTATGATTTTTCTGTCATACTTTTGGAGAGGAGAGGATTATGCTTCTATGTAGTCCTCTGCATTTTTTCATACTCTTAGATTGACTATACATGTTGGGTTGATAGCAACATGCCATTGTTTCCATCACAGGGGCATTATTTAGCTAGACATATCCTACTTGAATTATTGTTTTTCTATGGAAGGGGATTATCTGTCATACTCTCAGAATGACTATATGGTGCAGAACCCCTACCTTAGTAGAGGTCCGTGACCTCCTGGTCACTGGATCATTCTTCCCCTATGTTGAGTCGGATTAGCTCTTCAATTTCCTCCCTGGAATCCTGCGAGGAATCCACAGGTCCTTTAAACGCCACGCGTAGGCCCTCTAAACAGACCCACGTATATCTTCGTGCACTCCCGACGCTTTCCAAGAATCAATGCAGTGTGAGCACTAACCCTCAGGCTAGGCCCCACCTCCATGCGACCACCGGCGTGACCACGCTCTTAATGCCAACAGGCGCTATCGAAAATCGGCCTTCGGGATTCTAGTTGCAAGGGACCCTTGCTCCTCTAATCTCAGAAACTTGAAACAGGGCTTATGTCCCTTGGTTCCTTCCCTTACTCCTCATCCATATGACCACCCGCATGATCACAAACTACCTCCAAATGGTGCGTCGCATTTCACGAATTCAGGGTTTCCAATGCAAAGCGCCCCGACTCCTTGTCCTCAGAAATGCCGAAATGCCGAACCCCAAAAAAGATGGCGGGTGACTAGCTCCTCACTTGAGCTTCATTCACATGAACCTGTCCTATGGACGAGGGCCAAGCTACGGGTACTTTGGGACTTTGCAAATTGTATGGAAAATTTTCCTGTTTGCTGACCTCCCGAGTGTCAAAACTCCGACTCCCGAAAACCTCGGCAACTATATCGGACGGTCTAGGTCTACTTTAATCTGATGGTCCTAGCAGCTTGTCGTGATCTCCCTTCAAGGATTTTGGAACCAATGTGCGCACCCTTTCTCCGATGGAAAATTCCCCGAACCGTGCACCCTGATCAACGGTTCACGAGGTCCATTATCCAACAGCCTGGATTCACCCCTGATTTTGTGTATCGGGGATTCATGAACCCCAACTCCAAACCACAGTCTGCTCCACCTCCCGGTTGCCAAATTTGCAAAGCCTCCAATGTGCCCAGACCATTAAGGTCTGTGCAACTCCCACAGATCTGATGGTTATGGCATGATCCCTTCCTATGCTCTCTTTGTGTGTTTGGACACAAATTGAATGGTCCAGATCTCTTCTCCAGTGCCCGAATCAACAAAATTTGTTGCTCCTCCTCCTTAGCTTTGGTTTCTCCTCGGCTTGGAATATTTTCTCCGCTTCAAAGGTCTCGACCTCCGATAATTTTCCTGCGAGCTATGATTCTTGGTCTCGCCTATGTTCTTGGGACATTGTCCCTCCCGAGTTTTTCGTGCTCAAATCTCTAAGGGATTCGACCCTTGCCGTCTCCTTCAAATGGAGATTGGTGTCCTCCTGGAAACCTCATGCTCAAACACTCCTTGAGCTCTGACTAGCCTTCCGACGGTTGTCTATCAACACTTCACTCGCGTGTTGGCTTGGTGCACTCCTTGCACAGGTCTTTGTCCTCCTTGAGCTTCAACTACTCAGACCTAAATGGTCTCTGTCCCTGTCTCTCCTTGAAGGGATATAAGTGCCCTGTGGCAACTTATGCTCAAAAACTCCTTGCTGAGCCTACAGGGGTGTTCGGTAACCCTGTGAATGTCTTCCCTGTGACACTCCTCCTTTCCCTGAACTCGAAATAGAGTTCCTTGGTACGCTTTATGCACTCACTCGATGCCCACCTGGTAGATCTTCACAGAACGTTCAAAAGTTCCGTCTTCTCTCTATGCCCTCCTCTGCACAGTATCGCCTCCAAGGTGTTCAACAACCTCAAGAATTCTTTCCCCAGAGTCAATGACTTCCTCTGGTGTGCCCTCTTGGCATGACTTTGCCTGAATTTCGTAGAAATTCAGAAGTGCACTCATGCACTTGCCTTCAAAGTCCTTAGTACTCTGTCATGCAACCTCTTGCATGAATCCTCAAAGAACCAGATGCGAAATCAGTAAACCTGCAGATAGAAAAATCTATCTATCCCTGCAAATGCACATCTAACATACATCTACAACATATCATAAACACATAAAGACATTCATCAACATACACAGAATAACATGCAGGAAAAACTGCTCTGATTGTATTAATATGAAATGCCTCTTTACAATGTGAGCTCGGACTGCAACAGAGTCATGGCTTCTTCTCTTCTCCCTTATTTTATGTCTCTATATTCAAACTCTCTCCAAAAATAAGATGCTAAGATATTTTTACAAGAAGGGGCTCCTCGATCTCTTCCCTCCATCTCACCAACTCTCATAAATTACAATGAATTATATTGAATGGGCCATCTAATTTGAATCGGATCTAGATCCCCATTGACCTGTCAGCCATTAAAGGCAAATCTAACTACAGCCTGCACAAAAGCATGGCTTGGCTATACCATCCTTACAATCATTCAATTACATTAATTCAAATTTGAAATTGGAAAGTGAGAGGGATGTGCCTCTCCTCTCCATTGAACGCATGCTGGGTGTGCTGGCTGGCTGGTGCTTGATGACATGGAGTGATGCTCCTGCATCATACTCCCCAGCTGGAAAAATCATGAGCTCCTTCTCATGAGCTTCTAAGCTCTGCTGTTGAAATCCACCTGGATCCCAAACAATTCTCTGGAGATGCCCATCCGCTCCATCGCCTTGTTGCTGCTGCTTCATCCTCCCTGCTGCTCTTGTAAGATATTTTATGTTCATCTTCTCCCTGCTGACAACTTCCAGTGCTGACTTCAACATCATCTTCTTGATTTCTTCAATTACCTCGTCCAGCTGCTCCAATGGCTGGCTCTTTGTATGCAGTCTGCCCTGCTGCAATTATTCCTTCTCCTTAGTGGGTAGATCTGCTCGATCTCCCATGTTGTCTTTACCTTCTCTTGTGGTATTGAGTTTCCACTCTACTATAGAATCCAATTCTGCAATCCTATCACTGAGTTGCTTCTCAGCTTCCTTCTCTGACAACTTTGCTTCTGCCAGTTCTCCTGCTGGTGCATCTCCAACTTCCTCCAGCTGCTCCTTAGACTGGAATTCTGCTTCATCTCCTACTGCATGCTTCGATGCTACAATCATCATCGTTCAAATCCCTGGATGAAATTTTCGGGCAATTTCTCTGAATGCTCTTCTCCCAAAATCTGCATGACTGTCTGCTCATGGCAGTTATCTGTTGGTTCGGGATTGTCCAGCCAATCCTCCAACATTCTCAACTCTATCTCCCACAGAGTGAGTATGTCAAATGTGTGTTCCTCTTTTGTTGGGGCAGATTTTAATGTCTGCTCTATTTCCTTGACAGTCATTACTGGCTGTCCTCCTCCTGATTTTGCATCGACAATACAATTTCTTGCCTCAACTGGGTTGTGTGGCAGGAATACTTTAATTCCTCTAATCATCAAAATGCTCTTCTGATCTGTCTCCATCAGCTCTCCTCGCTGGTATGAACTCACATCTGAGCTCATCTTCTCTCCCTTTCCCACCTGGAAATTCAGGATTTCTTTCCTGCCCGCCTGGCAGTCTACGAGATCCTCCAATGATCTCATCTCATTGCCCTCCTGGCAACCTGAATTTTTTGGCCTGCCCTCCTGGCAGTCTTTGAGATCATCCATCGATCTCTTCTTATTGCTCACCTAGAAAATTGGAAGTTCTTCACTGCCCGCTTGGCAGTTTTTGAGATATCTGCTCTATCTCTCTTTCTCCTCCTTATCGCTGAGATTTCTCCCAATTTCTGGCTCATAGAAGTGAACCAATTCCTCCGTGTCTCTGAGGATTTCAGCATACCTCAGCCATCTTCTCAATAGCCTTTATTGTCTTCTAGACAACAATCTCTGAATCATCCATTTTACCTTCCTCCTGATGGTCCATCCGTATACCCAACGTGTTCTTGCATCCTGTTGCATCTTCAATGCAAGATGTTCCAATCTTGCCCTCACCTCAGTGAGTTGTTTGTCCATTTCATATTTTCCCTTCTGCTGGTGGTCCTTGCTTTGACCATTCCTATGGCTTTCAGTAGCCATCTTCATCCTCCTACCCGCCCTTCTGGAAAGTCCGCTGCTGTCACTCTGCGACTGAGAGCACTTCCATCATCTCCTATAGTCCACCCAATTGTACCATTTGTCGCTGCGTCTTGCAACAATCTTTCCACACAGATCATCAACACTTTGTCTTCCTTCAGCTCCTGATGCCACCTAATGGTATCAAACTGTCTCTTATTTACTCTGCCTCCCTCTGCCTGAAATCTACAAACAGAAAGTGGCTCTGATATCACTTTGGCACATAACCCCTACCTAAATAGAGGTTCTCAACATCCCAGTCATTGGATTGTTCTTCCCTTGTGTCGAGCCGGATTATCTCTTCAATTTACTCACTGTAATCCTACGAGGAATCCATAGGTCCTTTAAACGCCATGCGTAGGCCCTCTAAACAGATCCATGTATATCTCTATGCGCTCCCGGCGCTTTTCAAGAATCAATGCAGTGTGAGCGCTAACCCTCGGGCTAGGCCCCACCTCCACGCAAGTCGGAGAGACCACCGGTGTGACCACGCTCTTAACACCAACAGGCACTACCAGAAATCGACCTTCAGGATTCCAGTTGCAAGGGACCCTTGCTCCTCTAATATTTGAAATCTGAAATAGGGCTTATGTCCCTTGGTTCCTTCCCTTACTCCTCATCCATACGACCACCTGCATGATGACAGGCTACCTCCAAATGGCACGTCACATTTCACGACTTTGGGGTTTCCAATGCAAAGTGCCCCGACTCCTTGTCCTCAGAAACACCGAAATGCCAAACCTCGAAAAAGCTGGCGGGTGACTAGCTCCTCACTTGAGCTTCATTCACGTGACCCTATTCTATGGTCGAGGACCAAGCTACAGGTACTTTGGGACTTCCCAACTTGTATGGCGAAGGGTCATGTCTCCTGACCTCCCGGGTGCCAAAACTCTGAGTCCCAAAAACCTCGACAGCTATATCGGATGGTCTAGGTCTACTTTGATCCAACGGTCCTAGCAGCTTGTTACGATCTCCCTTCATGGATTTTGGAACCAATGTGCACACCCTTTCTCTGGTGGAAAATTCCCTGAACCGTGCGCCCTGATCAACTATTCATGAGGTCCATTATCCAAGGGCCTGGATTCACCCCTAATTTTCTATATGGGGGATTCATGAACCCCAACTCCAAACCACAGTCTACTCCAACTCCTGGTTGCCAAATTTGCGAAGCCTCCAATGCACCTGGACCGTTAAGGTCTGCGCAACTCCCGCAGATCCGACAATTATGGAATGATCCCTTCCTGCGCTCTCTTTGTGTGTATGGACACAGATTGAATGGTCCAGATCTCTTCTCTAGCGCCCGAATCGATGGAAGCTGTTGCTCCTCCTCCTGAGCTTTGGTTTCTCCCCGGCTTGGAAGATTTTTGCCACTTCGAAGGTCTCGGCCTCCGATAATTTTCCTACGAGCTTTGATTCTTGGTCTTGCCTATGTTCTTGGGACGTTGTCCCTCCCGATTTTTTTGTGCTCAAATCTCTAAGGGATTCGACCCTTGCCTTCTCCTTCAAATGGAGATTGGTGTCCTCCTGAAAACCTCATTCTCAAACACTCCTTGTGCTCTGACTAACTTCTGACGGCTGTGTATCAACACTTCACTCAAGTGTTGGCCTGGTGCACTCCTTTCACATGTCTTTGTCCTCCTTGAGCTCCAACTATTCAGACCTAAATGGTCTCTATCCTTATCTCTCCTTGAAGAGATATAAGTGCCCTCTGGAAACTTATGCTTAAGCACTCCTTGCTAAGCCTATAGGGGTGTTTAGTAACCCTGTGAATGTCTTCCCTGTGACACTCCTCCTTCCCCTAAACTCAAAATAGAGTTCCCTAGTATGCTCTATGCACTCGCTCGATGCCCACTTGGCAGAGCTTCACATAACTTTTAGAAGTTATGTCTTCTCTCCGTGCCCTCCTCTACACAGTCTCGCCTCCAAGGTGTTCAACAACCTTGAGACTTCTTTCCCTGGAGTCAATGACTTCCTTTGATGCGCCCTCTTGGCATGCCTTTGCCTGAATTCCGAAGAAATTCAGAAGTGCACTCATGCACTGGCCTTCAGAGTCCTCAGTACTCTATCATGCAACCTCTTGCATGAAGCCTCAAAGA
>JASDQU011401443.1:158783-179437 GCA_032191745.1 Picea mariana | reverse complement strand
TACTACTTCACTGTTTATATGTATTTAGATGTTCTGCATCTGTCCTGGTTTCCTCCGGGCAGGACAGATGCTACTCTGTTCTTAAGACTTTCATATGACTCTACTAGCCCGATATATATGCTGGTTTCCGTTAAATCGGCAGCATTTTGGGTGGTCTCAGATACTCACTGTTTATGCTCTGTAAGAATTTTGATTTTCTAATATAGCAGGTTCTACTTTAAAAAATAAAAAATAAAAAAAATAGAAATCAAATCTTTCTATTCCTCAATTTACTTGATAACTTGGGAATTAAAATAAATCTAATTTGGTCCAATATTAATGTTATTAATACTTATAGTTAATTGAAAGTTGAGGAAAAATTATATTATAAGTATTTTAAAAAAATCTCTTTACTATTTTATATAGATTTTTTATTTTTTAATATTTTTATATAAAATTTAATTAAATTAAATTTACTCAAAACATAAAATAAAATTTATAAAATTAAATAAATGGAAAAAAATGAAATCAATATTTTTTATTAAAAATTAATATTACTATAACAATTGATAATATAAAAAACCTTTATAATAATATATAAAAAAAAAACTGATAATATTATCATATTGATCTTAAATTCTACAAAGATTGAAATCCTTGCACTAGTAAGCATGAGATAAGTTAAATGGGTTTGCTGTCAAATAACTTCTTAGAGAAGATCTCTCGTCCCACAAACAAGAGGTATGATACACCAATTTGATGTCTAACATGATGACCTTAAAACTAGATTATTATTTGTCTATTTATATTTGAGATATTATGTTTTGAGACATATTTACTATCAATTACATGGCAAAAAAATTTACATTTTGTAAACATTTTATTTCATTATTTCAAATATATTAAAAACATTGACATGTATGTAGAAATTTAATAGTGAATGGAAAAAAAATCTCATTACTATTACAATAAACCTAAAAACAAAAATTAGATTATGTGACCATATTGTTTGATTATTTGGAGTATATTAAAAAAAAATCATTATTTCAAATATATTAAAAACATTGATCTGTATGTAGAATGTAGAATGTAGAAACTTCATAGTAAATGCAAAAAAAATCTCATTACTATGACAATAGAATGTAGAATGTAGAAACTTGATAGTGAATGCAAAAAAAATCTCATTGCGATGACAATAAACCTACAATAAAAATTACATTGTCTGACCATATTGCTTGATTATTTCAGGCATATCAAAAAAATGACAAAGGTGTGGGAAGCTAAAAAAAAATCATTATTTCAAATATATTAAAAAAATTGATATGTATGTAAAATGTAGAATTTTGAATGTAGAGTGTAGAAACTTGATAGTGAATGGAAAAAAAATCTCATTACGATGACAATAAACCTACAATAAAAATTACATTATGACAATAAACCTACGATAAAAATTACATTGTGTGACCATATTGCCTGATTATTTCAGGCATATTAAAAAAATGACAAAAATGTGGAAGCCTTACAAGAAAAAAATGTCATTGATATCTCAATAAACATAAATAGAACATTACTTTCATATATTCTATAAATAGAACATTATAGACGTTTACAAAAACATCGTTATGATAGAAAAACAGCAAAATTGAAAATATAGAAAACAAAATAAATTACTAATCACTCTATACTAAAGCTGGTTTTCATTTACTTATATTACGATAACATATTGGGTGGAAAACAGTCCTAGCCCATTGGCTTTATTAAGAAAAAACTTAACGGTAAAAGCTAAAAGTTATTAAAAAACAAAGGATAATATTGGTTCTGAACCAACTTCATGAAGTAGTCCTGCCAGACATAACAGTACAACAAAGTGAAGCCACTGGTATTGAAAAAGATAGAAATAAATATTAACAGAATAGGAGTTAAAACAGAACAAAGATGAACAAGTCTTTGAATATGTGAGTTCTCGCATTACAACGGACAGTTTGTGTCGGCGACTTTGCAAACACAAGCTACAAAGGCAGCCCTGGACCTTGTATGCATGAGGTAGGGAGGCAGCCCTGAACCATCTTTTGTAGTAAGGAAATTACATACTGCCTGCCTATATGTTAAATATAATGTAACCTCAACAGGCTGATTGTACATTGCTCGCTGTCCTGGCCAGTTGTACTTTCATTTCTTGATTTGCTTGAGCCTATTTAGCTCAACTATTTTCCCTTTTCTGCAAAACTCTTCATATTCTCTTTTCATTTTAATTTCTCCTTACATTCCTAATATAATGAATACAGTTTTCTGCTCTATTCTTTTTCTTTCTGCATTTCCTTCTTCTCATTTTATCATGGTATGAGAGCTTCAACAGTAAGCCTCTTCACACAGTCTGGAGAGAAGCACAATCCTCTACAGCGCATATCTTTTACTGTTGATGAGAGCATAGGATGCGAGCTACTTCACAAAGTCTGGAGAGAAATTCATTGTCTGCATTCCACTCAAAAGATCATAGAAGAAAGCATGCACGAGGTAGCAGAGCGTAGTACGCTCGAAAGTTCAAGGAGCAGAAACTGAAGAAGGGAGAAATAATAAAGAATCGTGAAAAAAAATTAAAGATCACGTCAAAGATTCACGAAAGACTGAAACAACAGGTAGATACGTTTAAATAATTTGTGATATTCTTTCAAACTCGTGAAAGATTGCTGCAGAAGGCAGAAATGTTTGAAGAATTCAAAGAAATTTATTCAATTTCGTCAAAGATTACTACAGGAGGCAGAAACATTTAAATATCTCATGAAATTGTAGCAAATTAGTGAAAGATCAGTAAATCTTTATAGAAGAAGCAAAGAACACGTCAAAGGAGAAAAAGACAGCATTCACAGTCGTAAGATCAGTCCTTCGAACAGATTTGAGGTGAAAATCTAGTTCATAAAGGACAAGGAGACCGCAAAAAAGGAGAAAGAATTTCAGCCATTAGATTTTGTGCAGAGGTCTGATAGCCATCGGATCTGGGAGAAAGTGCATGAGGCTTACTCCTCTAGAGCACACAGAAGAAAAAACGACTTGCGAAGTCATGAAATCTCGAAATCATCTGGACCATTCATCAAGGAGGACACGTGGCAAGATCTCGGCATTTCGCTGACTTGCAGGGTTTAAAGGTCAAAAGACTGTGGTGAGAATTCGTGAATCATGAAATCACAATTCATTCTGGGCCGTTGGATCGAGAAAGATCATGAGCCATCGATCTGACTCTATCGCAAAATCAAGAATCGAGAGTTGGACGAGCGAAGGAAACTGCACTCCATACTTCGATACGCGAAATATTGAAATCATGAAATCACTCAAAAGAAGATTTCAAGAGAGAATCGGGACTATCCATCTTAGAGGACAGATGGAAACAGATCCAAGAATCATCAAATTTTGGCATTTTGGAGTTCGTGGTTTGGAGAACATCGTGACAAGAGCTCTAAAGTCACAAAATAACAAATCGCGAAATCCTGAAAGGATCTGGACTATCAGATCATAAGAGGATATGGACCATTGATTGTCCGAAGGGAGATTTTCGGCACTTCTCACACCGGGAGTCCAAAGGACCCAGGATCGACGGACCAAAACTATCGAAGTCCCGAAACGTGAAATCTTGAAAAGGAGTTTGAATAAGCACCATGATATTTCAGATTTCAGCATATTGAGGGAAAGAGAACTAGCGAAGGCATTGTAATTCCCCAAATCATGAAAAGTTGGTAGCGTTTGAATGCTTAGGCATGTGGTCACCGGTCATGGTCACATAGACGGTTCTTAAGGGTCAATACAGGGTTGTTAAGTGCTCTTTAATGTTTCGGCGACTGGAAGTTGGAGAGAGAAAAGTTTGGAGAACTCATATAACGCAGTCCCAAAGTCAGAATCGCGAAGACAAAACTCACGCCATCAAAACTCGTGAAATATTGAATCACGAAAGTTCCGAAGTCACTGTAAGAAATTAGCAAACCTGGTTTTACGCGTAGGAAACAGTTAAACACAAAATTTTCCACAATTTTTTTTTGTTTTGTTAAAATCTTCAAAAATGGTGACATCTAGCAATTTAGGGACAACTCAAGGTCCAATTGTCCTTGGCAAGAATTATGAGTTTTGGTCTCTTTGAATGAAATCCTTCTTGCAAGCACAAGAGTGTTGGGATCCAGTGGATCTTGGATATGTGGAAACAGATCCAGCAGTCCTTTCTGCCATGACAAACCAACAGAGAACTTCTCAAGCAACTAAGAGGAACAGAGAGAATAAATCCAAATTTTGGATTCAAAATTCTGTGGATGACTCTATTTTCTCAAAAATCATAGGCGTTGTTACTTCAAAATAGGCCTAGGACATCCTTAAATCAGCCTACCAAGGAAATGAAAGGGTCAAAATAGTCAAACTCTAGACCTTGAGGACGCAATTTGAGACTTTAAGAATGTCAGAATCTAAATGTTGATCAGTTTATGACCAGAGTCATGGGAATCATAAACCAGATATGATTGACTGGTGAAGCCATCCCTGATCAATGCATTGTTGAGAAAGTCCTTAGAAGTTTACCAAATAAATTTGAAATGGTGGTTACAGCAATCCTTGAATCCAAGGATCTGTCACATTTTTCAACAGATGAATTGATCGATTCTCTGGTGACACATGAAACCAGACTGCATCTCACATATGAGTCAAATGCCAATGCTTTCAGAACTCGTTTCTCCTTGAAAAGAGGGAGATATAGAGGAAGAGTCAGAGGTCACCAAGGACTAGGGATCACTATAAGCAACCACCACTCAGGTGGAGGTAATAGACAATAGAATCAAAATCAAATTTCCAAGGTCACAAACAACAAAATCAGAATCAAAGTTTCCAGCCTCAAAGAGGCAGAGGAAGAAGATCAAATGACAAATCAAGCATACAATGCTATTAATGAAAAAAGTATGGACACTATGAATCTGAATGCAGGAAGAAGTAGGCAGATCAACTCTCAGGCAGAGCACATGTGTCAAATCATACAGGAGAAACCTCAGGAGGTATGTTTCTCTCATGCTACAAGACTTAATAACAACCTAAAGATCTCTGGTTGCTGGACAACGGATGTAGCAATCACATGACAGGTAACAAAAATTTACATTCATGCATTGATTATTCAATCTCATCTGAAATTACACTTGGAAATGATTCGTTATTTAAGGTTCAAGGAAAAGGAACTGTTCCTATTCTTACTAAACAAAATGTAAAGAAAGACATAAACAATGTCTAGATCATGTTCCAGATATGAAACATAATCTGCTAAGTGTAGGAAAACTCATAGAACATGGCTATAAGGTACTATTTGAGGGAGCATCCTGTAGGATATTTGATAACACCCCCAACAGAAAATTGATTTCTGAAATCTACATGACTCAGAATAGGATGTTTCCCTTTACACTCAGAACTGCAAATATGATTCAACCATATGCACAAAGTGCATCCACCCTGAATGAAACAATGTTTTGGCATACAAGATTTGGACATCTACCCTTTAACAGTCTAAGTCTTCTTCAGAAGAACTCCATGGTCAAAGGTCTTCCCATCTTCAAAGAATAAAATTCCCCATGTGAGTCTTGCATTCTTGGAAAACATAAGAGAACTAGTTTTCCACAGTCCACCAATCAAGCCAAACAACATCTTGAACTTGTTCACACTGACCTATGTGGACCAATGCAAACAGATTCCATAGGAGGTAACTTTTATCGATGACTTTAGCAGGAAAATTTGGATCTATTTTCTCAGACACAAGTCTGAAAATTTTGCAAAATTCAAGGAACTCAAAGCTGAAGCTGAAAAAAAGAGTGGTAAATATATAAAATCTCTCAGGTCAGATGGAGGAGGAGAATACAACTCTAATGAATTGGCAATTTTTTGCAATTCACAAGGCATTATCATGAAAACTACATCTAGGTATACACCACAACAGAATGGAGTGGATGAAAGGAAAAATTACACAATAATGAACATGACAAGAACACTTCTCAAAGAGAAAAGTTTGTCAAATACTTTTTGGGCTGAAACAGTAGCATGCTCATCTTATCTCTTGAATAAATCTCCAACCACAAGTCTAAAGATGAAAATCCCTCAAGAAGCATGGAGTGGGACAAAGCTAAATGTTGCACATATAAGGACATTCAAATGCATAACATACACTCACATACCTTCTAAATTAAGGAAGAAACTGGATGATAGGAGTGAGAAATGTATCTTTACTGGCTTTACAGGCTTTACAATCCAATCTCAAAGAAACTTATTCTCTGCAGAGATGTAAAATTTCTGGAAAATTGATTCTAGAACGAATCTGAAAATCAACAAAAGGAGAGTCAAAATACATTGTTGCCCAATGCAGAGAACACAGAAAATTCAGGACAACAAGTACCTCAAGCTGATCTTCAAAGATTGCAGGTACAAGGACGACTTGAAAATTTTCAGGATAACTCAACTTCAATAAGAGACTCATCCTTTGAAATTCAAAATCAGAGAACTCGAAGTTTGAGAGAAATCCATCAGCAGTTGGATGACATTGAACAACACAATCTTTTTGCATTAATGTCATGTCAACCTACATCTTTTAAAGAAGAATCTAAGGAGCCACATTGGGTTAAAGCCATGAACCAAGAGATTGACTCCATTGAGAATAACAAGACATGAGATCTTGTTGACTTGCCCAGACACAAGAAGAGTATTGGTGTCAAGTGGGTTTATAAAACTAAACTCAATGAAAAAGGGCAGATTGAAAAACACAAGGAAAGACTCATTGCCAAAGGATTCTCACAAAAACCTGGTATTGATTATGGTGAAACTTTTGCTTCAATAGCAAGATTAGACACTATAAGTACTCTATTGTCCATAGAATCCCAACAGAAATGGAAAGTATACCAGATGGATGTCAAGTCAACATTCCTAAATGGTTTCTTAGAAGAAGAGGTGTACATCGATCAACCACCTGGATTTGAAGTCCAAGAGCAGCTAGCCAAAGTATATCGGTTGAAGAAAGCCTTGTATGGCTTAAAGAAAGCTCTGAGAGCTTGGTACAACAGAATTGACACTTATCTGATAAAAAATGGTTTCCGCAGAAGCCAAAATGAGCCAACTCTTTACACCAAAACAGATCAGCATGGTAAAATTTTGATTGTATGTTTATATGTTGATGATATGATATATACTGGAAATATTGAGTTAACCAATTTTAAACATGCCATGCAATCTGAGTTTGAGATGACAGCTCTTGGCATAACGAAATATTTTTTGGGGATTGAGGTTGATCAATCAACCAAAGGAATTTTTGTCTGTCAGAAAATGTATGCAGCATACATCATCAAAATATTTTGCATGGAAGAATGCAATCCAGCAAAAACCCCTATACCACTAGGCACAAAACTGAGCAAGAAAGATGAAGGCCCTACAGTGGAACCTACCCTGTACAAAAGTTTAGTAGGCATTTTGTTCTATCTTACAACAACTAGGCCTGACATTATGTATGTAGCCAACCTTGTTTCCAGATTCATGGAATCCCCCAAAGATTCTCACCTGAAGATGGAAAAACAGATTCTAATATATGTTGTAGGAACTCTCAATTTTGGCTTATGGTACACTAAATATGATAGTAGTCAACTTACTGGTTACAAAGACAGTGATTTTGCATGAAACCTAGATGACAGGAAAAGCACCTCAGGACATGTTTTTCACCTGGGCATGAACCTGGTCTCATGGGCATCAAAGAAGCAGCAAATTGTATCAATATATTCTGCAGAGGCAGAGTATGTCGCTGCTACCTCAGCTTCCTATCAAGTTGTGTGGCTGAGAAGAATATTGAAAGATATGTCACATACAGAAAATGATCCAACTCCTATTTTCTGTGACAATACCTCAGCAATTGCTCTATCCAAAAATCATGTCTTTCAAAAGAAAAGCAAACACATTGACACTCTCTTTCACTTCATCCGCGAGCTCATCAATAATGGTGATATTGCACTTCAACTCTGTGGTTCTTGATATCAGCTCGTAGATATCTTCACAAAGCCATTGGGAAAATTTGTTTTTGATTTTCAGAGACAACACTTGGGAATAATCAGTGTTGATGTATGTAACTGTTGAGTTTAAGAGGGAGTGTTAAATATAATGTAACCTCAACAGGCCGACTGTACACTGTCATCTGTTCTGGCCAGCTGTACTTTCATTTCTTGATTTGCTTGAGCCTATATAGCTCAGCTATTTTCCCTTTTCTGCAGAAATCTTCATATTCTCTTTTCATTGTAATTTCTCCTTACACTCCTAATATAATGAATACAATTTTCTTCTCTGTTCTTTTTCTCTCTACATTTCTTTCTTCTCATTTTATCACTATCGACGTTAGAGTAAACCCTCTTGGTGCCTCCACAACACTCCGGTGTAACATAGTTGTCAAGCATGAATCGCTTGCATGGAATCATAGGGGCTAACACTAGAATCTTGTTCTTTTCTTCACAAGATTTGCCTTCTCTTATCATCTCCATTGCAGTCATCAGTGCCACCACCAGCCCAACGACCATCACAACTTTGTCCATGCCCATTCTCAGTCTCTTGTCAAAACCCTAATACGATGCAATGCAATACTTATTACTCATTGTTATTGGACCTTCTTCGTCGATCAGCCCTCTACAACTCCACACCTTTGCCACACGAAACGATATAAACACTATATTCGACCAATACAATGCATATATATAATATTTCAGACACTATCTATTCCTATTTCACAGGAAGCGATAACACTTGCCGGAGGTTTTAATTTCTGAATTTATTAACTTATTCTAATTTCAATATTTATTTTCACATATAGAAGTTAGTTGTATCACAACTTTTTTTTTAATTTATTAATTTTTTGTAATTTTGATTCCTTACAATAAATTATGATTTATATGATATAAATTTACTTCATTATTCAATATTAGTTAAAATATATAAATATATATTATAGTTATAAACGGACATCATGTTGTAAATATATATTATAATTATAAATGGACATCATGTTATATTTTTAATGGTGCCATGAAAAACAAAAACATCCATGGATCTATGGAATAATGGTGTGATGTAAAAAAAATGGTATTTAAACATACTTTTGACAAATTAATCATAGGTTAGACAAGTCTATATAAAAAAAGGGTATTTAAACATATTCCTTTATTATAAGAGAAAAAAGTTTTTTCTATCTTTGACCATGAATATAAAATTGAAATAAAGATTGTATCACTCTAGGATTAGGAGTAGGTGGTTTAAAATACCTCACCTAGGGTTATGAGTAGGTGGTTTAAAGCTCATCACCTACCTATTTCTGGATATCACTTGAAGGGTATTTAACATTTATGGAGAACTTATGTTTATAACGGGTATTTATGTGTAAGGAACCTCCATCCTTTGCTTGTTTCAAATATTTATATTGTGAGACCCTTGTCTTTGTTTGTGGATTATTATGATAGGCCAATGGATCTGGAGGTATATGTTTTTTGAATTCCTTTAGAGTAGCTTAGGATTTTTGCATTGCCAGTGATATAGAGCCCCATTAAAAATATAGGAGTTGTGCTAAAGCATTGAAGTCCAAGCATTCCTTCTAAAACTTTGTTAGGCATTCATTTCCATTGGCTCTTCTACTTGTTGACCCAAATCTCTACTTCTTTTGTATAACCTATAACTAGTGTTCTGAGAAAGTTTCATTTCAAGACTTAGTTGGAGGTCTTTAGAGACACACAAAAAAGGTTGGAATTGTGTCTTACCCTATAGATTAGCAAGCTCTCAATGATATACTATGAATGGATAAAACATAAGTGTTTCATTAAGATTATACATCATTTTATATTATATGTTATATGTATGCGAGACATAATCTATTTAGATTAGATTATAAATCATTCTATAATACAAATTAGATTTATGTAGATCATGATCTATTGATATGAAGATTTGTATTTTCCAAATTTGGTCCTCACTTTGCATTTCATGGAACAAAAAATTGATTCACTAACTATATATGAGTTGTAGCTTGTTTTTTTATTTTGTTTCATTCAATGGATTATAAATGGATGAGGGTTTCCAAGTATATATAGGGTTTTAAGGGGGTTTTCATATTATAGTCATCTATTTAGGATTTGGTTTTGTTAAAATTAAATTCTCCTATATTAGTTTTTTTGCTTGCCAATAAGGAGTTAAGGCTTTAGTAAAGCATGAGTAAATCACTGCTTGGATCCAAGTTACCTTGTCTCTATTAATTTCATTCAATACATGCCCAAATCATTGTGTCTCTCACTCGAATGCCATTGAACGTATCTTTGTTTGTTGAGGGATATATGTGAGACTTTTAAGTTATGCAGTTACCAGATAGGATGAAAACCATACTAGGGTAGGAATCATGGGAGATCCTAAAGAATAAGAACTATTTTCCTTGTGAAGTAGAATGATGAAAGTACTGCTTAGTTTTAGTTTAGCATAGAGTCCAAACATATATACAAATTTCACACATAAAATTTTTCACATATGGCTTCTCCTTCTTTCTTCTGTCTACATTTGTCAGTATATTTTGAATTTCTCATTTACTTTTAAGAAGGGTTGTCCACACTCTATATCAATGGTCTAGTATTTCAGAAGCAAAAATGTATATGGCCCACAAAAAAAATAAAAACAAATCATTAGGGTTTAGTACTTCATGATTCTTATGAACTCTACCCAATAGTTCTAAAGAAATATACCTATCTATCCAATAGTTCTTATTGTGTATTTCTCTCAAATATACCTATGAACTCTACCCAATAGTTCTTATGGTGTATTTCTTGGAAAAAAATTCTTAAATAGGAGTTTTTTAATACATATCTATCATCAACGCTATCATATTTTAATACATATCTATCTAAATATATTGTCTCTATTTAAGAATCAATGGAAATAGTTTTCTATGGACAGTAGGCTAGAGAATGTCATTTTCATTTTTTTTAGATGTTGATTTGAGAAACATGTCCCAAGGTTTGGTTATATAACATAGGATTCCTTTCGTTTAAATGTTGGGTTTGAGGGACACTTATTTAGTTTAAATGGTGGGTTTGAGGGGAATGTTGTTTTCCAAAATTGTCCAGGACCTGCACTTAGCCACATCCATTTTTAATTGTTGTTCCATTCAGGGGGGAAAATGAAGTAAATCTATTGGTCACTTTACCTTATAAATCATAATAACACGGAAGGATCCATATCTTCCACAAGAGATAAATAATTATTATTTATTCATTGATATGAGAGGAGAAACAATGATGTGCATATGCATACACATTGGGATGATAAGTCAAGTCTTTGGTAAATTTAAAGACTTATCACTGTTATATAGACTTATAATTATCACATTGTAATGACTATATTACAAAGTAATTTTATTATAACTATTATTACATGATAATAAATTTAATAAACTTTAGGTATATTACAAGTCTCTTACCCTTAAAATTGCTTTGTCCTCAAATCATAGGGAATGGAAAAATCTTCTGGTAGAATGAACAATATTTGTAACTTCCATCAATTAGATATATTTGAGGACACAAGGATACATGATGTTTGAAGCCTTGAACAATATCGACGCATCAAAAAATAATCAATCCATCCTTGAGGGAGATTCTTTCTAGAACTCTTTGATGATAAGATTCTAGATACGATCTTATTTGTTGTTGACTTGAAGGCACATAGATATTTGGATGCTTCGATATGTAAGTACAACATTGAATCTAGTTAGGAACCATGGGATATTGGTATGTTGATTCTTGCTCACTACGAATTTGGTGATATGGGTGTCATTATGGTACCCTAATAATTTTGTCCTTCTTAATCTTTGGTTTAGTCTTGTCATGATTTAATTGAGTCATCATGATGATATCTAATGTTTTTGTATTTATTGGTGTGACAACATGTAATGTACCTCAAAATCACCATAATTTTTTTTTTCCATGACATAATTCAATTTCGCTTAAGCTTAGAATTTAAGAGAAGGTAAGATTCATTTCTATCCATAATGTCATTATTACACCAGTCTAGTTTACTTCAAACTGAGAATCTTATGTGGGTAAATTGTTTCCATAATTCTATCACTTCACTTGACTCTCAAAACTACTCCAACACACTTATAGGTATATAGGCGATGTATAAGCTCAGGTCAGAGGAACGTTTAATGTTCAGAGAGATAAATATTAGAAAGGATAACACCTTTGAAGTATTCAAAGGGAGGCGGAGATCGAATCGTCTCGCAGAGGTCAAGTTTCGGTGTAAGAACACCAAGTCATTTTGGCCAGAGATCCTTGAGAAGAGTAAACGAATGGTGAACTTTCTTCGAGGGGAAGTACCGAAATCCCGTGGACTGTTGGATCTCAGAGATCTGTGTGGAGGTTAAGGCTGATCGTCTTTTAGCATTCAAAAGCTTAGGAGCAGTAGCGACCGTTGGATGAGAAGCAACAGGAGCCGTTGATCTTGCATTTTGAATTTCACTATTTCAGAGTTTGGGTTTTGGAGCAGCAAGGGGTCTTGGGAGATACTACATCGTAAACTCCTGGTTCACAAAATCCTGAAAGAATCAAGACCATTGATCTCTCAACAGGAAAAATTATGGCATTTCGTCTTCGGGGGAAAATGGAGGGGAAGTTTCAGACTTCCAGGATTTGAAGGAGGAGAGGTTGGAGTTACATTGCAACCTTATGAACCCCGAAATCATGAAATTCTCTGAGGAGATAGCCCCAGGTCATAGGGCGGGGTCGCATGGACGTAGGATAAAGGAAGAGTCAAATCCATTAGGCCCCTTTTCGGAATTTCGGGACCTGGGAGTTTGAAAGGCTTAGAAACCTTGTAGCTGGCATCGCGAAATCTCAAATTGCAAAACCTTGAAATACTAGGCCCACCATCCTTTTGCATTTCACAATTTCGGCAAACAACGCAGTCTTTTGTTTTGTGTGTTCGACGTTTGTAATCTCCGAAACTCGATTGACCTCTGCTTTTCACCCCAATTTGTTCTTTACAGTTTAAGCCGTTAAACAAAAGTCTAAGTTATTTTTTTGGTAAAGTTCCGGAATAATGTCTCTGAACCCTTATGTTCACGGAGCATTACACTTTTGTAATACCTTATACTAGGGCAATGAACCCTTCTAAAAAATTATTGAATATTATGACAATAGGTCTCTGTGTGGGTCTTTCTATTTCATTTATTAAAAAAATTTTAATGTAGTTTGTACACAGTACTAACTGCACTAGTATTCGTATACCTTCTGTATATATATATATATATATATATATATATATATATATAGGTACAAGCCTCTTCCAATTCAATTATTCAAAGATAGGTCTGCTAGAACTTCAATTACAGAAGTAAACATGTGCTTATAAATAGTTCGGTATCTTTCAAGCTCATCTATACTTACACAATCCTACCTCAAAATTTGATTTCAGAGTTAAATTTTCTCCTGTAGGTGGATCTGTTATTTTAAGTTCATATGTAGATAGTTTTGGTCTAGCATTTTGTTTCAGGAGGAGCCATTCCCAGGATTTAGTCTTTGATCATAAAATTCTCACAACGCACAGATGTCATCTATGGAAATTATTTCAAATTAGCGCAATTAGATGCATAATATCAGATACACAAATCATTCAAACAAAGACTGAGCATATTTTAACAGAAGATTAAATACAAAGTAGACCTTTTGGCATTCGAGACTTGCTTGTTACATAAGCACGGAGTTCCTTTGCTTTACTACACTCTGAAATCCCGAACCCTGAAACCCCGAAGTGTTGGCATATCAGTCCTTTTTCATTTCGCGATTCAACACTTCTTAATCTATTTTGTTTGTGCATCAAGTGTTTGGGAACCTCGAAATCCCGAGCCCCGATGTGACATCCCCAAAAATAAAATGTTTATTTTTTGAAAATAGGCTGGAAATTTATTTTCGTTTTTGGAAAATTCGAATCTGGAAAATTTTTTCCATTTATGGTGATTCTGAATTTTGAATTTAATAATTTTATTTAATTATTGTGACTGTTGGGAAGAGATATGTTTGGCCTCAACTAACTATTTGACTATAACACTTGTATCACAATAGAATATTTATATTAATTTCAGGAGGACAAATGGAACAACCATGTTAAAATCAGCTGACCATGACTCCATGAGTGGGGGAACCTATTGGAACTATCTCTAGGTTGATTATGAGAAGTGGAAAATCAGATATTTGGCCACTAACAACCCTTGAAAATCAGGGATTAAGAAAGCTACGAAAATCCCCAAAGGAGGGAAAAGACCTGGGCAAAATTTTGATAAATAGCATATGCGAGGAGGCAGGACATTGCCAAGTATGCTGGGAAAGATTTTTGAGCTCTCTTGTTGTTATGAACACTACGGATTGAGTGTGAGGCAAGAGGAGCCTACTGAAATAAAATTGTCTTGTTGTTATGAGCACTGTTGAATAAGTGTTAGGCAAGGGGATAGCTATTGAAAAATCTGGAATATTGCCGAGGAGTCTCCAAGTTTTCCCTATTGGATTCATGGTCAGTCTAGGAGGTCAATCGGGCAAGTACTTGTGGCTTCTCTATTCTACGGTTGGGAGGAATGTGGTTGTTCCCTTTGTCTTCCCACGGATTGGATTCAGATATGTTCTTCTACCCCTCTCCATTTTGGCAATGTTTTGATTGATTGCAAGTATCTGTTATGTGATTATATCTAATTGCATTAATGTAAATATTCCCCTCTATGTTCTTGGATGTTTTGTGTGTATTTGAGATTTCGCATCAAATTGTTTCTAATATGAAGTAATTCTATCAATGAATGACATTTATCATGGTATTAAATGTACGATCGTAGTCTAAATTCTGGAGTGGTCCCTCCCTAAATCTGGAGGTGCTAGGAAATTTTATTTTGATAAAAGTTGAGTTAACAAAAATCTAGTCCATCTACAGGTTAGGTTCAATCCAAAGTCAAAATACTAGATGTACAAAAATTAGGAAAGTTAAAGAATTATGGAAACCCCGGAAACCAAACTCAGATCCCTCGGGTCATCAATTATAATTTCCAAACTATGATGGAGTAATATCCTTATTCATATATTTACATACATGCACAGATATAGTATTGTTGATGTTTAATGACTTGTTTGGAGGGGCTCTGAGTGAACTTAATAGAAATTACTTTTTTCGGAACCTGTTACCCTATTGTGCCCCTTTTTATAGATTGTATGCATATAAAATTTAGAAGTTAGATCTTTTTTTTGGAATCTTGATAAGTAAATGGATGTTGAAATCCTCCTACACCTACTATCTCATAGAACAAAAGTCAGAATACCTGTATAGGGAAAAAATCTTAGAATTATGAAAAAAAAAATACTGTGAATTTCGGCATTCGGGACTTGCTGGTTACATTTGTATGAAGTTCCCTTGCTGTTTGAAACCCCGAAACCCTGAATCATGAAATCCTGAAGTGTTGGCCCTACACCCTTTAAACTTTCGAAATTCGGGAATGGTTGTGTCCTATTGTTTGACATTTGAAACCCCGAAACCCCGAATCCCGAAATACTGAAGCTTTGGCCCTACACCCCTTCACCTTTCAAAATTCAAGAATTTTTGTGTGCTTTGGTTGACATTTGAAACTGTGAAACCCTAAAACCTAAAATCCTGAAATGTTAGTACAACATTCTTCCCTTTTCTCTTTTTCAGAAATTATTTTTGGTTGATGTTTTGACCTTTGAAGTCGTGATATTACAAACCCCAAAATCCCGAAATGATAGTTCAACGTTCTTTCCTTTCGCAGTTTGGAAGTTGTTGTATGTTATATGTTGACTTTTGAAACCCCAGAGCACGAAATTTTGAAGTGGTGGTCCTACATCCTTTCACCTTTCAGAATTCGAGAAGTTGTTGTGTATCATTATTTGGTATTTTGAAAACCCGAAAAAGCCAAAATCCCTAGTTCCTGGAATGTCAATTCCCCGTTGATTTTTGCATCTTCGGGAATTGTTTGTGCTTGATCACACTTAAAAAATTTGTTCATGTTGAGGTTGGGTGCCGGAATTCGCAAAGTTCTGAACCCCGAACTCCTGAAATGCAGGTCTCACCATTTTCCTTTTTCGCCTTTCGGAAATTTGTGTATGTCAATGTTTGGACACCATAACTCACGAAGTTCTGAACCCTGAAATCCCAAAGTACGGGACCCACCTTTATTTGTCTCATTTCGAAAGTTTGTATAGGTGGTTGTTTGGGCATATGTATTCACAAAAACCCAAAACTATGATTTCCCGAAGTATTGATCACCTTTCGCAATTTCGAGAGTTGTTATGTGTTGTTGATTGACTTTTGTATTCATGAAAACCCGAACCCCGAAACCCCGAAGTACTCGACATCTTCCACGATTTCGGTAAATGTGGTGTGTTGATGTCCAGCTCTTGTACTCGCGAAACCCTGAATCCCGAAACTCCGAAACGCTAGCCACAGTCATTCCATATTTCAAGTTTCGGCAAACAACAAGATCCTTTGTTTCGTTCGGCACTTGTGATCACCGAAACCCAAATGACCTATGTTTCTTCACAAAGATGTAGGAACCTAGAAGAAACCTATTGTTATGGGAACCACTCTATTAATATAATTAATGGACTCGTAAAAGAACATTAGAGAATCTTCATTCCAGTTAGAGGTATGGAAGTAACAGACCGGTTTTACAAGCCACTTGTATAGTTAAGTCTGTACTAGTGTTATAGGCATCATCAAAACTTGTATGGTTAAGTCTACAACATCCCGCTCTGGCGCACTTACAAAACTTATCCTTTGAGGACACTTGCTCGCAAGTGATCTGGACTTTTCTGATATTAATACACTTATGCTTGATTATGATACGTTCTAATAGATGACATGATGTTTTACTACTTGATGTAGATAGGTGCTATTGACTCAGTTTGGTTGAGTGTGTAGGGTTTTGACCTGGAGGATGCAGAGACATCAACGGAACCCTTGGACTCCGGATTGAGTCAGGGAGTGTGCTATTTGAGTTGTTTATTTACCATGATATTTATTGATTGATGATATGTTGTTGACATGTTCTGACATGATGGTTGATGATGCAGGCTGACGATAGCTTGCCGACCAGACTCACATATGGAGTAAAGGGGCCACACACGATTTCCAGAGAGGTTGAGGGAGAGGTGTGGACAGCAGCCCTGCCACAGCCTACTAGCACTCCCGCCATGGCTCGAATTGTAGGTTAACGATTACCTAGTTTGAGAGGATCCATGATGTTGTGAGGGCAGACTGCGAAAGTTTCTCACCATGATTCTAAGGGGAGTGAAATAAGGCGGGGGCCTTATTCCTTAGAGCCCTTAGTCTCCCACAAGTTCACCTGGCGGAGTGTTGACTCCAGGGGTTATAGATGTCTACCAAATAGTCAATTCAGCGAGTGTCACCCTTGGAGAACATGGTGCATCCTGAAGGGCACTTCGCGCAATAGAAGCAAACGAAGCGAGTGGCACCCTTGGAGCACGTGGTGCATCCTGAAGGGAACGTCGTGCAACAGAAGAAAATGAGGCAAGTGGCACCCTTGGAGCACGTAGTGCGTCCTGAAGGGCACGTCGCATTGATGGTGATGATGAGACAAACCTAGATGACCCTGAGACCTTAACGCCTTTAGAAATTCTCAAAACGACTCCCCTAATTGATTGTCACCTAGTTCGAATCTAAACCTAAAATTTAAAACATCTCTAAGATAAAATTTTGGCAAGCCCTAAGAAAAGATCCTACAAAAATAAACATAAGGGAATAAACTAAAACCCTCCTAGGTGTTAATTAAAGTCTTCTTAAAATTAAAGGGGGTAAAGTGAAGAAAGGGAATAAATTAATTAAAATACATGGTGTTAATGGTAAAAAGGAATATAAAGTTAAAAAAAACATGTGAGAGTATGAAAGTAATGAATTTAAAAATATAGAAAGGATTAATAAGCGCACTTATCTTTTGGGTTTAAAAATAAAAAGAGAGAAATAAATAATAGAAATAAGGAAACTTGTAATAAAGGAAACTTAATAATGGAAAGTAGGGGACATAGGGTAAAAAGCAAAAAGGAATCAGCAATTAAGGAATTACTAAAATGAACTAAATTTTGGCAACTTCATTTTAGGAAAGTTATTAAAAGCATGAGGGGATCTAGGAACCCTAGGAGTAATTTTAGGAGCGACTAAAGGGGGGTGAGGGAAATGAGTCTTTTAATTATTAAAAAGAAATTATTTTTTGGAGAAACGTGGGGGATAAGTGACACTTGGACGGCAGAAAATTTTTAGAGGATTGTCATTAAAAATTAAATTAATAATGATTTAGGAAAGTAGGTGGGTCTCAAATTTCTATAAAAGAAGGGGAAAAGAAGGAAGAAGGGGATGAACGGTGAGCGTAATGTTACGCTGTCGGATTGTGGCTTGACTGTTTGCTTGTGAGGAGTTGGGAATTTCTCAGTTGTATTGGAGTGGTAGCTCAGCCTTGGAGGCGAGGTGAGAAGCTAGTCTTATCTCTGGATCTTGTGTGGCCCCTTTGCGGCTCGGGGGGCTAAGGGGGAAGCATAGTACCCCTAGAAATTGGCTGGGAGGTACCGGTGAGCTTTCTATGGTCGGCGAGCAGGAGCGGGACGTAGTGCACGGACAACGGGCGAGGACGACGTTAAGGCAACAGTATGATTTTTTTTAATTGGTAGAATAGAATGCCGTTGGGATTCATGATGTAGATTTAATTGGTATTGGAAAAGTAATCTGGAGTTAAAATTGTTATAACATTGTTATATCTTCCGTTTCCTTCGATGATTGAAAGGTTAATTTTATCTGACGCCTGCCGAAATTCCTGATTTATCCCTGTTAATGGTCTCAATGTCTGCAAAATATGTCGACTGTATGAAGGGTTACACCACTAGTCCTACACCTTTGTTATTACTCGCCATCAAGCCTGTCCCTGTCTGATTCATCTTTTGCTAATGGTTTTAACTCGGCAATAGGTTGATTTGTGTCTCTGCGCTTTTTGAAGATTGTCTGCACTCTATTTCTGCAAATTGTTGCTGAACCCTAGCACTTACTGGATATCAGTCTCTGATTTTATCTGTGGACGAATGCATTGAACTGAGGGCATTACGTTTTGGGGACATTCTGTTTGAGTCACTGTTATTTCATTTTTTTTTAAAAGGGGAAATTTTTTTCTGTCATTCGTTTGGGTGAAGAACTGTCCTCTCGTTGTAACTTATGGCCATTCGTTGGGGCTTTTCGTCCTCTGTCTGGGTGGGCATCGGTTACAGTGAGCGATTGATATCTCAGGATGGGCAATTTTTACTATGTTTTATCTTACTACGCTTGTACAGCAGAGTGTGTATTATTCTCTGTGTTCTGTTGTATTTTCATTCTTGCTTCTGCAATTTCGTCTGCAGGTGTTGTTGTCTCGACGCTCCCCTTGTTTTTTTTCTTGATTTGGATGTGCATTCTCCGCGTTCTGTTGGCTATCCATGCGTGTTTATTGTTAAAGGATCTCTGCGATTTCGTTGGATACCTGTGCGCTTCACTGATGTAAATTCTCTGCAATTTGTGGGTAATCCCCGCACATGGAGATATGGATTCTCTGCCGCCGCTCATTAAACCTTCTACCCTCTGCCTCGGTAACTCAACGCTCTGACGTGGTGGTTCACCCCACGGTTTAATGCGCTGAAGGAAACAATTTCAATCCCCCTTCTTTCCGTGGCGTTTTAAAAACGATTTCCCTTTGCCCAACAAATTTATGGCTGATTCTGTAACAACAATTTTGCATGTTTGTGACGTGGCCTTTTCCTTCAATGATTTTACGGAGCAATTGCTGGGTAGTGCAATCGATGGGATCCATCCTTAATCTTGTTGATGGTTGGGAATTTTATCACATTCTATAGTGGTTATAAAAATAATCGTTCCACAACATATTTCTTACCTTATCATTTTCATTTATGTGAATATTTTGATTTATGTGAATAAAACTTATATTTGATGTAAACTTTATTTTATCTAAGATTGTGTTATCGGCAAAATTTTTAATTTCACTTGAGCTAAAGGATCATTGGGTTTTAGGAAGTGTTGACATATGGAAATAAAATTTTATATGTAATATAATGTGATGTTATGTAATTAACTGAGCGATGAAGTCGATCATGGAATCATGTGTGAGTATCCTCACTTCGCCAGGAATGACAATCATTCATGGCTATTACAGCTAGATATGATAGTGTAATTAATTTGGAATGAGTGTTACCAGGTTGAAAACAAAAAAAATAGAATACAGGACAACCTTCAAAAACTACTGGGGTAATACATTCATAGGTTGCACACCTGGCGTAACAGGCCTTCGAGTTTCATCTTTTCTGTTGAGCTCAGACAATTTCAATTGCATCTGAAATTAAGGTTCAAAAAGGACTAGCTACGATAACCAAGAGAAGTCTTTAGATGACTGTATTTTCCGTCTGAATTTTAGGTGTTGGAACGATGTTTATATTTCTGATCTACGACCTTGAATGTGTAGAGTTTATTTCTCAAGCAACCTTTCCAATGTCGGGATTCTTCAGGGTCATCTATATTTTTAGCTTCCCTTTTAATGGATCGTGTTATGCTTATTTAGGTAGTTCTAGTTTAAATTT